>PXNZ01000549.1:0-29390 GCA_003012085.1 Trichoderma brevicompactum | reverse complement strand
GGGGTTCTCTGCGAATTTAGCCCGCCTAAACCTACAGTCACAGCCAAATGCCTTCTAATCAATCTACTGTTTTATCCAAACTGGATCCAAACAGCGGATCAATTGAAAGGCTAGATTAAAAGGAATCCATTACATTACATTCCATACGATTAACCACCACAGCATTCACTGCTACAGAAGCTATCCGGTGCTATCGCCCGCTTCAAACAACCTGGGTGTAAAATCGAACCAAAGCACAGCAGACAGGATTAGGCAAATGTTAATAACAAGCCAGCTCGCAAAAAAAATGATTTTCCATCCTTATGGATGGATTGAATTATATCTCGAATGAATTACTCCGCCCATGCAATTTCATAGAAGAAAAACCAGAGTAGCAATATCCGATGCAAACGCCAAAACTTCCCCCCTCCCCCCCAATAAACCATATTGGATAGCGTACATGAGTATCAAATGTTCAATCTGTAAAAATACATGCAGCAAAAGTTTTGGTTTTGTTTTTACAAGCCTGATTGGCCTTCCTCGTTCATTTTTGCGTTCAGAATAAATTCGAATGGGTCAATCGACATGAGTGTCTCCACGTCAAACATTCTCCAGTCAAAGTCTGGATCTTGAGCTCCGGGGATGCTCATGGCGGCGGCCTGGTCCCCCGTAGAGAGAAACGGCACGGCAGATGCCCGGGAGCTATTCGGGGCATAGTAGGTCAGGGACATGGATGGCACAGACGGCGGGTATCCGGAGGCGGAGGTATCAGAGGGCGTCATCAGGGTATTGGCGTGCATTGAGAGTGCGGGCTCGGTACACTGCGGCGTTCCGCAAAGGCTTTCGATTCCGTGGCAGGGGTTGTTGTTGGGGACGACGGTGCAGAGGATGCGGTTGATGGCTTTGATGAGGATCTGGGTTTGTGACGGAGAAGATTCGTTGGTTGGAGACATGGTAGAAAGGCATTCGAGAGCAACGTGCAGCCATGGTAAGTGAGCTTCCACCTTGCTTTTGTCCTGGAGCATGTCGAATCCTAGGACGTAGCAGGCACCTTCGAGGAAGAAAGAGAAGTATTTCGTTTCCTGTTAAAACGGCGTCAGCTCAACCTCCTCCATCTCATTGCTGCATGGCAAGTTTACACATACCTTGCAAAAGTGGTTTATCTCGCACGATTTGTTTATGTATTTGATAATCTGCCGAGCCGGCTCGAGGCAATACTCGCATGCAGTATCCAACCACGTAAGCTCCCTGAGTTTATCGCAGGACTCGGCTCCAATCTGCGGCGCAGGAGTCCTTAGTTTTCCCCGAAGGACAAGAAAGGGTCGGAACATTAATAACTGGACATGGTGATACACTGTAAAACAAACTGCGATTAGTTTCTAATGTCACATCAAGTGACCCAGGGAGGTCTCAACATACTTGAGGCAATTATGGTCTTGCAAAATCCGCATTCTCCCGTGCCCGGCTCTCCCTGGATATCGAGGTGAACGTCGAACAATTGTTCCTCCGCATATGACTGGAGCTCGTGGCGAAGCTCCGTTGCCGCGTTCCACATGTGTAGTAGTGATTCGTGATGCTGGTTGTAGATGCGCGCCGCACACTTTGAGACGAGCCGTGCCAGCCTCACAAGCGCCTGGATGAACTTTTCTTCGGCTGGGACGGGGACTCCGCCGCCCGGGTCGGATATTGATGTCGGGCGTCCGAGGCAGAAGCATACCCAGCTATAGAATGCAGGTCAGCAAATGTGTCATCTCAAGTTCAAAAGGAAAGAAATAGGGGAAGGCATGCATACGTTTCCATGATGAACAGACTCCAAAACGTCAGGCGACGTTGTAAACAGTCTCGCATCTGCCCCCGAATGCTAATACCCCTATGCAGACCGGCTGCAACGGCCTTTCTTGAGGCCACACCGACGTATAGAAATGCAGAGTGCGGTCGTGATCTCTCGAGTTGGAACTGGGCCTGTAGCAACGGAATATGGATCGCTTGGATGTTGACCAGCTCGTCCAGCTTGTCCGCTCCCTGGGATGCTCGCTGGAAGAGGAACTGTGCCATGGCCTCTTCTTCAAGAATGGACGCGCCGATGGCCATGGCCAACATGACGACGACGACATCGGGCGCATCGAAAGAGAAGAGCCCTGGCGACGTGTACAGCAGCTCAGCGCGACGACGAAAGTCATCTTTGGTTAGGATGGGCAACAGATGCCAGTAAGTGGACAAGTACCGTTCTAGGACGCGGTTGCACAGCTCCTTATCTAAGAACATGGCGGAGTAGTCATTAGATATCGTCTTTGGCTTGCCGTCTGCCAAGTCGCCAAAGAAGAGCTGTCGGTTCTGGAACAAGTCCAGTCCCGGGCCGACCTGGGCGACCTCCTCACGCCGCGTTAGTGGTGTCTGGATGCCTGTGATCAGTCGGTAGATGGAGTGTAGCATAGAGAAGTTGGACGACGGGCCATAGTGTAGCTGAATAATAGATGAGGGTGATGTTGTTATCGCTGCTACGCTGTGTACATGGAAGCCCCAGCTGTTGTCATCCTTGGGCTTGTCGACCTGCGACTCCTGAGCCGTGCTGATAGGCCCAGAGGTCTCGTCCGAGTTACTAGCACCGGAAGAAACAACCGTTGCTGTCGCCGGAGTTTGGGACTTGCGAGGCCGATTCCTGGTCCGCGAACGGTAGACACAGGAGACGCTCCGGTTGAGACACCGGGCACATGGCTCCTTGCCGTCACACCTCGTTTTCCGGACCCGACATGCCTCGCAGGCTTTCCCGATGTTGGTCATCTCATCCGGGATTCGTCAAGAAGACGACTAAACAATTAAAGAAGCAACAAATGCCGGTCAATTCGGCCAGCGGGAACGCGGACAACGGGGAACGGGAAATCCGGGATTCACAACGCAGCAACGCCGACGTTGAGAGTTTCTCTCGTTTCTCGTGTCCGAGCAACGGAATAACAGCCAATACTATTAAATGGACATTCCGCAGTGTTTTGTCTGTCTGAAAAGCAACAGAAGACTGCATTTGTCAGCTTTGAGGTTCACAAGGCTCAAGCAGCCAGACATTGAACCCACATAACCACTGTGAATTGTTCAGTGCGGTGCTGTAATTGGTACTTCGGCAGACTATGTCCCTGCCGGCAGAATAATGCAGGATCGACAATCGCATCCAATTGGCGGAGCACGGAATTAGGAGATAGAGAGACCAATAAATACAATTGCTTCATGCCTTTATCGGTATCCTATTCAGCACCGTGTTGGCGAGAGGGCGCCGGAAATACGCCGCGTATGGGGATATTTGCTGACAATTCCGCCACTGTAATTCCGCACGGGCCTTGATTGGTCGAAAGGTGCCAGTGCTAGTTGACAAAGACTGAATAAAAAGTTTAAAGGTTATTACAGAGCACTTGGAAGCCTTTTACGAACCAATCACTTTGAAGATTCTCATTTGCTTTTGGACATGTCCAAGAAGAGGTTGTAATTTGTCACAGATTTCCCAACTGGTCAGCTTCTAGCCATGCGTGTGTGCCTTGCAATAGTGGGGATCAATTCCTCATTTGATGATGTTCATGGAGTTATACATCAGAAGGCCTGCTTTCTTAGGAGTTGATGTTCAAACTTGCGATACAGCTGGATGTCGATTCCCATCTTTCCTTATTCTTTATATTGCGAAATACATGAATTATTTATTATATTTGGCTACTCAGCAGACAAGAGTTACTCTCCCATCCAAAACTGTCTGCAACCTTGCCTATTCATTATGAATGCCGAACCGCGACATGTTCTCTCGGTATTCTCGCTTCCATAAACCACGGGAACGCGGGAGGATACTCATCCCCGACAAATGCCACCACGAAGACTAGGGCCACGCTGTTTCCCCGAAGAACGAAATTATTCAGTAAAAGCAAACAACTCAATATCCTTCCTTGGCAAATTGCGAGTATCGTGCATTGGATACAAAGCACATGTAGACGAATTATGGGAATACATGTTATACTGCCTCGTAGGCATGTATGGTTGAAAGCAATACAGTGTGCGCATACAGTGTGTGCTCTTAATCCGTACGTACCAAAATAGCTCACGCGAATACAGGAAGGATTCAAGGATGGGGGCCGATTCCTTCTATTCAGCATACGTTCGTTACCTTGCACGAGTATGCAGTATGGAATACTCGACGCAATCTTCCATATCCAGCATATTGTCGCTCTCTCGAGGTACGACGCGATAGCATGTGCGCAAATCCATACTCTAGGAGGCATGAACTTATTCTTTCAAGTCATCCAAGTATTCAGGCTGAATGGAGCATCTCACAAGCATCATCAGAGGGCCTGCAAACACGCCAATTACCAAATCTGATCTTTTCAGCTCATGGGCCTCCCTCCGCCGGCACATCGTTTTTGGTCTCGTCTTCCAACATGCCCGGGTCTGTGTTAGTATGACGCCAAGAGAGGCTCGCGAGAGGATTTTTATTCGCTTGCAGCAAGAATACTATCCTCTGCGTCAAGATTCATTGTGGCATTATCTAGGAATCCAGGCTCTGATTCTCATGCGATATCTTTGGCTAGTTGCAAAGATGCTCTTCCCGGAGCTCTATTTCCTGAACCTAGCCTTCTGGAAATTTCATGGCTATGCGCGACGAAGCAATATCCTACCCCGGTTCACAAGACTTTTCTCTCCTGGATTTCACAGGCTCGCAGTGCTAGCACCCCGCCCGGTCTCTGAATTTCGTTATACAATGGCGAATATTGTTGCGGGAATTTGGTACTGGTGGGCGCGCTTCTTCTGGATCCCGTTGACGGCCTGGGCAGCTTTTACCGCAATCAACTCATAGCATGAGCTACCATACAGTTAAACCGCCTTGTTCATATTCTCGAGTCGAATTTCGCGCAAGACATACTGCCGTGACGAGAGCCGACGTATATCAGATGCGGAGGAGACCAAACAGTACTAATACGCAACCGGTAACTGTACGCGGATATAAAGCTTACAAACCGAAGGGTAAATGCATATAGTAGCCTGCTAAATGTATTAGATGCAGTGGTCTGCTCCACCAACAGACAAAGCGATGTCGCAATTGCAATCGTAATCTCGCAAAACGTTGTTTTTCTCTCTCTAACAGTGAGGCCGTGTTTGCTTCTCAGTAAAAGTAACCAGCTTGATAAATATGGCTGCCAGGCGACTCAAGATCGCCGTCTTGGACGATTACCAAAGGGCTTCTGAACCACACCTTGCAAAGTTCAAGGACCATCATGACATTGCCTATTTCCCAGACACCTTGTTGCCATATAACGGCGCAGACACCCCGCAGTCAGTAAAAGACGCTCTGGTGAAGAGGCTTGAGCCGTTCAACGTCATAAGTATGCAATCTTGGCAGATTTTCATGCCAGTCGTGGTATTCATGCTAAGTGTGCCAAGGTACTGTAAGAGAGCGGACGCCATTTCCTGCAGAATTGGTGAATCGGCTGCCCAACCTGGAGCTTCTCCTCACACAAAGCCGACGGAACTTGTCATTGGATCTTGATGCCTTCAAAGCGCGGGGCATTCCCGTCGCCACAGCAATCCACGTTCATGCCACTGGGGAGAACACAGTCGAAAGCACAACCGAGCACATTGTAACCATGATTCTGGCACTTGCGCGTAACATTGCAGAGGACGATGCGGGCGTAAAGGCAGGAATTTGGCAAAGCGGTCTCTGCACTTCCTTGTCGGGAAAGACTCTGGGCATCATTGGCCTTGGACGTCTAGGCGGTGCTGCAGCTCGGATCTTTCATGTCGCTTTTGGCATGAAGATTATTGCCTGGAGCCAAAACTTGACTCAGGAATATGCCGATGAACAAGCGGCGCACTTCAGGTTGCCGGTTACTAATGCCGACGGAGAAAAGACCTTCAAAGCCGTTAGTCGAGAAGAGCTCTTCAAAACTGCCGATGTTGTCAGCTTGCACGTTGTGCTCTCTAATCGCACCCTAGGGCTCATTACAAGCAAGGATTTTGACCTGATGAAGCCGTCGGCTTTCTTCGTCAACAGTTCTAGGGGTCCTCTCGTCGTTGAGCAAGATTTACTCGACACTCTCAAGGCTGGCAAGATTCGAGGCGCCGCGCTCGATGTGTTCTGGCAGGAACCTCTTCCTGTTGACAGTGAGTGGAGAAATCCTGACTGGGGTAAGAATGGGAGCAGCCATGTATTACTCACCCCCCATACGGGTTATGTTGAAGAGACGGCCATCAACGGCTTCTACGAACAGGCTGCCAAGGATTTGGAGGCCTGGATTTCAGGAGAGCCTCTGAGTGATCGGCTTGCATAATGAGCCGAGCCTGTATCACGGTCAACTTTCGTCTGCGCCTTGGTTATTTCAAATCTCTCAGGATACCTTGCGTGTCTGTTGTGTTGGGCTATTAGCAGCGACGTAATGAATTTGCACCTGGAAAGTGGTGTGAGAAGCAGGCCAGAATTCCATGTCAATATCATCCAGAGCATGATATACCTAACCTAGACGAGTATCCTTTTATGAGGGGCCATCCTACAAAATTGAGCAGGAATGGTAGCCAATGTCTCACCTTATGCAGCTCCCTTAATATTGAATTTTTATTCTATTGTTGGCATGATATGACGGCATATACCGTTGGCCGGCAGCTCCGTCATCCATTACTGTAAATTCTCGTCCCCTTCAGCACTGCTGTTTCCGGACCCAAAACCTCATATATTGCATGGTGGCTTAGCTGTATCACACTCATCCCATGTGTCACGTGGTGCAACCTTACAGCTGCACTATTTCACATAGTTTGATCCCGATGCTACCTGTGTTCTAACCACTCACATGCAATTTGCACGGCGTACAGAGCTGTCGAGGAATTTTGATATAATCCCCGCATGGGCCGGATCCGAATCCTAGTCGCGGATGTACAGTATCCGGGATCACAGAAATACGGCCCCTCAGCTCTCCGTATGGTACTTTTTCTTTCCGTTGATCCGTAATGGGTGAAGAAGAACCGCGTCGTGTAACGGATGGGTGAACACAGAAACTACTTGGCGCGTTCGAGATGCTAAAGCATTTTGCGTTGGAAAGACGGAAAAGCGTGTCAGTGTAAACATCCCCGTCACAGAAGCTTTAGCTTCCTTTGTAAGCACCCTTGATGCTTCTCTGTGGATCTCGCATCGCTTAGAGCCCGCCTAAGGGCGGCCGTTTGCACTTTGATTTTCATCCCAGGCTTGTTTCTCGATTGTAGAAAAATAAGTGATCAGTGATCCATCATGGCCAATCCTACCTTTCCTATTGAGCACCTGGGCGCGGTTTAATTGCAAGCGCTCATGGATATTCTGTGGACATGCGCATACCGCGCTTCAGTGTTTTTTCTCCGGTGTATTTCGTGCTGGACAATTGATATCCTATGGAGAGGCCACGAGGGTTAAATAGCTGCATTCAAAAAGCTTTCTCGGACCATTTGGATACCGAGGCCGTGAGGCCGGAGATGTTTTTAGTACGTATGCACACAATCACAAACTGGAGCAGCATATCCGGACATGGTTAAATAACCATGAATATATAGTGGCCTACTAAATGCTTATCGGCCATATTTCCAAGATTGGCATTTCCGTTTTCCCACTTAAGGGACTAGTAGGACTTTTAATTCTCCCTCTTCACCTCTATGTCACTAGTATGCCTTTTCGGGCGTTAATACGAGAGGAGCTGTCACTCTCAAGAAGAAGGGGAAAAAAACAAACATTTACGGTGTACGGAGTAGGCCGCATCGCTAGAGCCAAAGAGCCGAGTGGTCGATGTCCTCAAGACGATCTAATAGGTGGAAAAGACGGCATGGAATGCACACCGGTCAGCTGAATAGACAACACCACTAAGCGGGCCCTGGGATACGTGCGTCGCTGATCACTTGCGGCCTTACTTAGGTGAAACTGCGGAATACAAGGTCTCTCATGGCAGAGACATACCGCTTAGTAGAATATCATGTGAACGAGATCCGCATATGAGCCTAGGTCATCCATTTGCGTCGCCAATCAGGCGGCAATGAGAAGCATGGCGTTGCATTCAATTGAACCTTTTGCCCTGATCATAGCCCAGAGCCGAATGACATTTGGGTAGCATTTTTGCTTTGGTCTCGCGAAGCTCAAGACTATCTCCACGAGACGTTACGCTCTCCACCTCCCCGCGAGTTTCCACCCCATCCTAAATTGGCACTTGGTTTAGAAGCGCCCCATCAATCTAGCCAGGGGCTAGAAGTTGCTCGCATGAATGATGTGACAGCCTAATGTGACAGTGTAAGCACTGGACTCAGGGTCAGCCGCGGTTGGCCGTCCAAAGACCTGCCAATTTGTATCAACCTCGAGCGCCACTGCTCGGTGCATCCACAAAAGCGTCTTCGGTCGAACAAGCCCAAAAGGGCCTACGGAGGACTCGGTCTTGAGGCTACACAAGGCCTGCCCGACTGCTCTTGAACCAATTAGTGAATGCCGAGATCCGTTGTTTAATTGGAATAGGCAGGTCAAGGTCCGCAGCATATTGAGACATGGGTTTCGTCGACTATCGACGGCTCCATCACGAGCATCTTGGCTGTCGCTACTTGTATTTGAGCGCGGGGACACAGGATGGTAGTTGAGAGGTGATATATAATGAAGCGGCCATCCCTATTTCTTCGCATCGCCGCCGCTGCTCTCTGTGTACTATACCAAACCATCTCCAGATATACCATTAGTATCTGCCTAATCAGACAAGATGAAGTCATACTCTCTCAAGAGCCTCCTCGCCGGCACCGGCCTCGTCTCGATGGCTGCTGCCGTCACTCCCATCTCCGACTCCGACATGAACAACCTCCTTAATGCCGGAGGTGTCGAGCTCGCCATGAGGGCCCAGCCCATGTGGTTCTTCGGCCAGGCCATGAACCAGCCCCCGTGCATCCCAACTTTTGCGACGCGACCCGACGGCTCGCAGACACCCTCTGCTGCTCTATGCACCTATCCCAACGTTGGCTGCAACTGCCGCCAGCCCGGTGTCGGCATTGTGAACCCAGCGCCTTCATTCCCCACGTATTACAGCTACCAGAAGTGCACTGATACCACCATTCGAATCCAATACTCTTTGTTCTACGAGAAGGATGGGTAATTTAGCCTCTCTGAAACCGATCTTGGTTCATCTGTAAAGCTTTACAATGCTAACTGAATCCAATTCAGCACAACTCCTCAGGGCATTTTGGGCCACCCTTAGTAAGTGCTCGCCGATTTGAACATTGACCAATTCGATTCACTAACAGCATCAAGCGATTGGGAGCGTGTCATTATTGAGTGGGCAAAGGGATCAGATGGAAACTGGACTCAGAGCAGGATCCTACTTTCCCAACATTCCGGCTATGATAACCGGGCCTGGTCTAGCATCCAGAACACGTTCAACACTGCGGACGGATCTCTCCAGATTGGAGGTTCTAACGGACGCCAAAACCTTGACCACCCCAAGGTACGTCTTCCACTTCGAGTTTCTAACTTGAAGAAACGCCCCCCCTTTTCCAAAGTATATTTACTGACTTGAGGCTAGGTCTACATTGCTTGGAGCAAGCACGCCAACTACAACGACCGTAACACTGTAAGACTGATAAATCCTGTTGGAACTTTTTGAACTGCCTCTAACTTGCGTGATAACAACAGGGCTGGAACGATCCTCTTTCTCAGCTTGATAACAATGCCTTCCGAAGCCAAGATTGGTGGTACTTCCCCGTTGCATGTAAGTATAATACCGACGGG
Source organism: Trichoderma brevicompactum (assembly GCA_003012085.1). Taxonomy (NCBI): domain Eukaryota; kingdom Fungi; phylum Ascomycota; class Sordariomycetes; order Hypocreales; family Hypocreaceae; genus Trichoderma; species Trichoderma brevicompactum. The sequence goes on along the minus strand of PXNZ01000549.1, from coordinate 19,675 downwards.
ATCTTGACAAGCGAGATTATTATTTGAATGCAGCCCGCTAACGATTCGCAGCCGACTACCTTCGTGCCGATGGCTCAACTGCTTTGGGCCAGCTTTTGGGCAGCCTCAACTGGGGCGATGCTTCTTCTAACCCTCTTTCTGTCCACAACGGCCTCTGCTCTGCTTCTTAAACGAGATGATGATATGATGTATATATACCAATTAACGGTCTAAAATTTAAATAAATCGATACAGAAGGACGTACTGTGTAGCCTGCCGCATACTTTTTGTCATACGCTTATGTGATGCCGGGGGTTCCGCGAGACGCATGTCTTAAACCATGTCAACGTATCATTCCATTTCAAGTCAACGTATTGCATGACAATTGGCCCCATCTGAGACCCTCTGCCACGTTTATGTAAATCGCGCCCTTGAGACCAGGAGCCGCTACTATTTAAACGTTCAATGATGCAATCAGCCTTACAGCACAACCGCCTTACCAGCCCCACAGCCGGCCCGGCCCGTACACACTCCGGGATGCCCTCCTTAACGATGAATGTGAAGATATTCAAATAGATACAAGGAGTCAGAGTTTTTTTTTTTTTTTTTTTTTTTTTCTTTTCCTTCTTTTGAATGCGTGGTTGAAATCAATTCCAGTCAGAGCTGGCGAGATGAGCTACACGGCATTAATGATCGGAGACGTGCAATTTGCCGAATCGTGTTGGAGGGTTGCTAATAGTGCTAATGGTGAAGGCACAGCCCGGATACGAACCGCCATGCCTTCTAGGTCTCTCTATTCGGTGCAGGCTTCTAGAAAACCTGATTACCGAATTCAGTCGTCAGCTGAAGCTAGGCATTTTAGTATAAAGCACTGCTTCTTCCGAGCTATAAAGCTGCTCGTCTTCGGTACTGGAGAGCTGGCATTTTAGCTGCTATTGGTGAAATGCCGATAAAGCTACGGAGTACTACTACCGGCTCGTTCCGATTACTCATCGAACGCCAGCAAATGACTTGAGGAGAAACACGGGCAGCTCCGTAAATACTCCGGTTTGCGAAACCGGATACCGGCGTTCAATATGTCCATCATTTGTCAGGTAAATGACAACTCATTCGCATAAGTCTCCGCGTCTCAGAAAACGCCCCCCCAAAAACGGACTGCCTATTTGTTTCAATCGCCCGACGTTTTGCCTCCTTGGTACCCCCGTGCGTGCGAGAGTTTTGAGTTTTGGGAAGGAGCTCGACGGCTGGTCACCTGATCAGCACCAAAGACGCTGATGGCCAAAATTAACCCGGCATTTGTCTTACTGCATCACCACATACCGATTTTGAGCTTCTTGGCATCTGGATCTGGTACACGCGGCAGCGCCAATTGTGCCTGATTTTCGCTCGTTTGCCACCGCCCAAGCACGCCAATCAGAGCGTCCAGCTGTGGCTTTTTACAGAGGCGGCGGTTGGCTTTTCAGGGCCTTCCGTTCGGGACAGGGAGCGGGGATCAAATTGCATGAGACGCGGGGCAGTGCTTGAGCTTAGACCCCCAATTGTCTGCGAGCCAAGCGCAGGGTTCTTTTTGTGCGATCTCCGTCAAATATCTCCTTCTCAGCCAGCCGTGTTCGCGGTGCCCAGCAGCTCGCCATGTCGTCGTCTGCAAAAGCCACCAAGAAGAGCGCGTTCTCCTGCGAGCCGTGTCGCAGGCGCAAGGTGAGCTTTGGCTGCGTTGAGTTGTGGTCATGTCGTCTCTCTGGCTTCCGCTGCACCAGGCTGTGCAGCCCGACGGTAGCAGAGATTGGTCTGATGTTGTGAGCTGACTTGAACTGGTGGCGTTAGGTCAAATGCGGCGGCGAGCAGCCCATGTGCCAGCGTTGTGCTGCTCGTAACGATGAGTGCATTTACAAACTGTGTGACTTGAGATTTCACCCGACTTTGTCTTACAACCCCCCATCATCGTGGCTGACCGGCTTGCAGGAACCCGACGCTGTCGTACACGCAGCGGCTAGAAGACCGCATCAAGGATCTGGAGGAGCAGCTTGCCAAAGCCACGGCAGCAACACCACCCACGGCCGCCGACAGCAAATCTCCCGCCTCAACTCACTCAAGCCCCTCGCCCTTTGGAGGCACTCACCACGATGCTCGGCATCAAGTTGACGACAGTATAAGCCGAAGTTTCCGCGGACTCAAGATCGATGACAAAGGCGGTATCACGTACCACGGGACTACGAGCTTTTTCAACCTCCCCAGCGAGCGCAGCTCCGCAGCCGTAGCCGTCGACTTACACGCCACTGCAGCCGATATCGAAAGTCAGCGGAGAGAGCGGCTTGTCTCAAATGCTTGGCAGCAGCGCGTCTTGGAGGAGCATTCTGGGATTCCCGTACGTGTGATGTTATGGTTTTCGTTTATTGATAGCATTAGTCTCATATTTCTTTTTGCAGGAACCGTTCCAAACACTTCTGAATGTTCACTGGTGCTGGATACAGCCCCTTTTCAACTTCATCTACCGACCCGCCTTTACTCGTATGCACCCTTGTAGCTTTGCTTGCTGTTGACAATTTTTTTTTGTTCCGTGATATTTACGAGTTTGTAGGCGACATGCAATCCTTGGGTCCGTATTACTCCCATACACTTCTCAACGCTGTTCTTTCACATTCAATACGCTGGGCAAAGAGTGATCCCAATACGAAACGCATTCTCGATGAATCGTATGACGGAGGCTCGGTCTTTGGTAAGCATGCACGCAGCATGCTGTTTGACGAGCTGAGCAGGGGTGTTTGCACGATTCCGACCGTTCAAACCTTGCTACTCTTAAGCGCGCAGGAATGCAGCCTTGGGAATACAACCCAAGCCTGGACATATAGCGGCCTGGCGTTTCGACTGATTGATCACTTGGGCATCTGCGTTGATGGAGAACGCTATCCTGGTTCAGTCCAATTCAGCGACGAAGAAGTAGAAATCCGGCATCGAGTGTTTTGGTCGTGCTATTTCTGGGATAAAATCATCAGTCTCTATCTTGGCCGGTCACCGTCGCTAAAACATACCACTGTATCTCCGCCCCAGATAATGTGTGAGTCTAGAACTTTCCCCCATCAAGGTCCTGGTATCTGACTGCTGATACTGCTACTACAAGTCGACGACTCTGCTGAAAACGAGCTGTGGGTCCCCTTTGGGGCGCCTCAACTTCCAACTGCACCTTGGAAGTACCCACCTTCCACGGCTCATTCAGCGTCATGTTTCCTGAGCATGTGTCGGTTATCAGTCATTTTCAATGAGATCTTGATTCACATGTACGACCCACTCATGCAAAATACAGAATCAGAGGTGCAAGAGTGCTTGATCGCTCAGGAACCGGCTTTACAGCAATGGTGGGACGAATTAGCACCATATCTGAAGCTGGATCCCATGGCCTTGCCCGCTCTGGCCCCACCATCTCATATTGTCACCACGAAGTAAGCCCAAATCTTTTGAGGCGTCACTTTCGCGATTCGCTAACCGGTTCAACAGCTGTCTTTATCATACGTTCAAAGTGCTTCTCTACCGTCCAATGCTCACACGGAGAAATCTTGAAGACGACGTGGCATCTCATAAGCGCTACCTCGTTGAATGTGTAACATCCGCCACCGCCATCATTGCTATTTTTGATCTCTTTTGCCGAACATTCACCATGAACTACTGCGTGCTGTCTCTTGCATACAGCCTCTACATTGCTTCATCGATATTCCTCCTCCAAGTTCAAGCTGCTCCGGATGATGGACAGGCCCTGGGGCGCCTGAACTATTGCATCCAAGCCTTGAAACAAGTCAAAACTTTTAGCCCTGGTAAGTCGTGGGCCTAGACGCACTGTGCAGTCCTTTTTTCTCCTTCTTTCACATCGGCTTATGTCCCGTGGCTCTTTTTTTACCTTGAACCGTCCTGGCCCGACCTGTTCTGACTCTTCTCAGTCATCGGCAGCGCTATAGATTTATTGAATAAGGAGCTTTCGGCAATCGGGATCTCGTTGGACGTGCAAGAGCACTACCAGCCCCCCTCGGCTCCTGCCCCTGGCTTTCACCTGGAAAGTCCAATGTACCAGCCGGTCGGGATACCTTCTTCGCAACCTCAGTCTGCACATCCGCTATTTCAAGTTCCTTCGACTCAAAGCTATGGCACTCATAATATGGCCATGGACCCAGGCATCTTCGAGGCCATGTCGTCTCTGGAGCCACTCAGTGTCCGGGTCGGTGCCCTTCCTAACAACGAAAACCAAACTCCTTTCTAGTCAGTGGGATGGCGTGAGGTCGGTAGCCAGCCGTCTCATCCTTGGATAGCCATCCTTGGAGAGTAATCGAGACGCTTAAAAGAATTAAATTTCATCGTAGCTCGACATAAGCAAGGGCTAGATCGTGCCGCCATAGGCGGCCAGATCAGCTCAGTCCAACCCTTAGGCATAGCCTGGTATGATCCTCCTCGTAATCCATAGCGGCTATCTCGCGAGTGGGTTTACCCAGGCGTCGGTTCGAACGTCGAGCTGATTTTGTCTCATTCTAGGGTGTATTCGCTAGACAAAAAGAAAAAAAAAATTACGATTCATCACCACTTCGTCATCTCCTTGCTGTCCACGTGGCCTGGTTCGAACCGAAATCCAATCTCCTGTTGTTTAGCGAAGGGCTCGTATCGCGGACGGATTGCTTCGATAGGGGTTCAACCAAAGGGAATCATATCACTGCTCGGGAGTGGCCTTATATATCAGTGCTCAGGTTGGAATGTTGCGGGGCGGTGTCCCTAGCTATCAATCCTTCGGCAATGCTCCGGATGGAGTCGACTTGTCGACAAAAAGAGAATGTCATGGTGCAAGATTGTACTCGGGCGGAAGTTGGCCGAAAGACTATGGATAATGGCCTTAAATACCCCGTCGCGGCTCTCGGCTGTAGAAAATGCGTGGAAATAGTAATACGTTGGCTGCGGGGTCTTGGATAGGATAGGAATCTGCCTGAACTGTGAGTGGCACTGCACGCACGCTGGAGAATATCACCATCAGAGAATGGATAGCATCATCCATTTACTGCTCGTTTTTACCTTGACAATAGCCACCCTGTTTTTCATTCCCCGAGCTCCACACTTTCGTCACTGTGAAGATGACCAAAACACTGGCGCATATCTTGACTCGTGAGGCCTCCGTTATGCCCGGATCAGAAATATATTTCTTTGGGTCAGTGATCTGCCGCTATGTCCTGTGGTCGATGAAAGTTTTTACTCCGCTTGAGTGAGATAAGTGCCCCACAGATACGGAGCTGTCACTCACGGGCAGATAACCTTTGTCGAAGCTCAGAGTCCAACGCATTTGGAGCAGAGAAAGCCTCCATTGACTGATCAGTTTCGTATTCATGCATATGCGAGCAACTGAATGGGAAGCGATGGATGCGGTCTACGAAAGCAGCTAGGGGACCTTTACCCCATATTGAAGCGGTTGTTTTTTTCATTCGTGGAATTATTCCCAGATACAGACAGTTACACTGGAAGGGGTAAGATATGCCATGCGGCGGGTGAGCTTTGCAGAAACCTTCTTCTCCAGCGGCCGGGATCATAAGTTGTTGAATGGCAAGCTGTCTCGGCAGTTGCCAAAATATACCTTGGCATAATAAAGCAGCACGGAGCACGCGGACAAAGGAAGCAGTTTTGGGTCGGCTTATACCCGCCCCCTGATTGCTGTCATCGATGTAACTGGCGCTGACCGCAACAAGAAGCTAGGTGTCCCTTTTACCGGTGCCAACAAAATGGAGTATTAACTTCACCGGCTGGAACGAATACTTGTCTACATTCGATGTTTAAGAGTACTGTTATGAAGAAAAAGCAAAAAAAAAAAAAAATAAGAATTAAAAAAAAAATCTTTAGGGAGCATTGACTGAGTTCAGGGGAAGACCAAAAAAGGACGAGGCAGAGAGGCATTGGTGATGGAGGCATACGGAGCACAACAAATCGAGATGGAACAAGCACCGATCGGTACTTTGTGCAATTGTGGAATGCATTCTACGGAGTACTCCCTGTGATAACGACAATGAGTGATATTTGCAAAATGAGGAGATCTTACCAAGGGTTGCCCCGCTAGGGGGGGTCATACTACAAACTAGATCCATGGCGCGCGTTCGAATAATGTTTCTCCTGCCACCTGGGCGCGGGACTTACGCAAACTGGAAATGACGGAGTGAACGGGAGCAGCCGTATTGGTCCGTTGGGTGAATTAGATTGTGGAACATGATCGCCTTTGTCATCCGTCGGGGTGGCATAACATGGAGGCCGCTGTTTACTAGCTGTCCTAGCAGCATCATGGAGCCTCACAGCTGTTGTGGGACTCCAAAAAAAAGCTTGGGCATTACGGATCGGAGGATTCGGAAGTTGGCCGATGGTCCCCCCCCACGGATTCACATCTAACGGGCAGATGAACTGCCGTGAGCTCCATTCTATTTTACACAAGGGGCGTCTCGTGCGTCCGGCGTTCTGCAACACCATGATTTGGGGTTGGTGATGCTTTTGGAGGCATCGCGACACGTACTCTGGATATACTTCTGACAGAGGCACGACAACCCAAATAGGGCGTCATTTCCCCTTGGCTCGTCTCTTTAATTATCAGTTTCGAGCCTCAGGCAGAAGAGCATTGCTTGATTGGGCTTGGGCTGAGAGGCGTCATAGAGGGTTAAATATCGGCTAAACTTTGAACAGTACTGAATACCTGAAAATGATTGTTGCTTGTATGTGAAATTATGGTACATCTACTTTAACAATGGGTGTCGCATTGACCTCCGCCTACCACATGGGAGCGGGGTTAGAATTACATGGCTTGTGAGAACGAATCCGAGTTGGGAAGAGCTGCTAAGTGCCTCGGCGCTGAACCCTTTTTATCGCGACATGTTTCGTCTCTCGCAGTTTTGGTGAGAGGGTAATTTGCAACTTGGGGAGACGCTTTTTGGCCCCCCCCCCTGACCTCAATTCAGCTGCCAAGTCGAGACGACGGCCCAAAGGATCGAGAAGCCGCATGGAAGAGCGGGCTGAGAAAGATAACCGTGTCCACCGGAAGAGCCACTCCGCTCCGTACCATCCAGTCCCGATCCCACGCGTTAGCGGCTTTGCAGCAGATCTGCCGAGTAAGGTGGGTGAGCGCGCGATTCGCTGGGGCTGATTGCGAGGTTTGGCGCGGCATTTGATAGCAGCATCGACATTTAGTCCATAGCGGCTGTTGAAGGGTTATCGTGGCGAAGATTGGGGGCTGCTGCATTGCATATCTGGCCGTCCTGAGTGGGCAGCCTTACGCGGACGGGGCAGCAAATCGGATCCGAGGAGGAGGGTCACCGGGAGACCCAACACTGGCCGATCATGGCCGGGATCAATCTCTTTTACGCCCTGACTGTGATAATCATCGCCAGCGGGTCGATTCCTAAAGGTGAGACAAGCCTCCTTTTCCTACTATTCTCTTCAACGGCGCTCTTGAACGGCCTATTTTTTCTCTGTCGATCATTACCCCCTTTTGCCATGGCCTAGCAACACAATGGCTAACTGTTGTGCAGGTTACGATGAAGGTGGATTTGCTGCAGTGGCAGACATGCCCTCCTTCCTGCATGACTACGGCCTTTTACCGAGACAATGGGCGGGCGAGAAGCACGAGCTCGTCGCGACGAGAGCCAACATCACGTCGTTTGGCGTCCTCGGTGCGGCTTTTGGCGCCATCCTTGCATTGGCCATCACGGATCGGCTCGGACGCCTTCCGACATGGCGGACCTTTATGGCTATATGGATGTCCGGCTTCTTGATTACCACGTTTGCGTCTGGAAAACTGGGGCTGTTGCTATTCTCACGGCTGCTATCCGGCCTTGGTGCCGGCGGCCTTACGGTTGTGGCCCCTCTCTATCTTACAGAGATTGCTCGGTCCAAGACCCGAGGGATGGTGGTGTCTATTTATATGGTGCTCCTGCTATCATTTCTCATGTTTGGTTGGTGGTCCTAAGATTACTCCACGTAATCATTTATGCATATCTGACACTAGCGATTACAGGCTTCTTTATTAGCTACGGCGCCAGAAAGTCTCTACGCCCATCCAGGGAACAATATCGCGTCGTCTTATGCGTGCCTTTGATCCCTGGAGGCATTGCTTTAATATTCTCATTCTTTATCAAGGATACCCCTCGCTGGCTCGCGTCCAAGGGCCGCAATGAGGAGGCTCTTTTGGTGTTATCCAGGCTACGAAAGGCGCCTGCTGATGATCCGGCAGTAAAAAAAGAATATGCCGAGATTATCGAGCAAGTGCGAGCCACAGAACAGAGGCTGTCTGACACAACAACCTGGATGATTATCAAGGAAGTTGCCACGATCCCTAGCTATCGTAAACGGTTTCTGTTGGGCCTTGTGATGCAGACAATCGCCCAATGGACTGGTGGTAATGGTATAACATACTACATACCCATGATTTTCCGATATGCCGGTGTCCGCGGCGAGGACGTATCATTGATCAACTCTGGCGCATATGGTGCGATCAAGCTTGTCTTCACCATGATATTTACGTGGGGCCTCATCGACGTGCTCGGCAGGCGCTTCTGTTTCATGAGTGGCCTGTTTCTTCAAGGCGTCACGCACGTTTACATGGCCATATACATGGGCATTTGGATTGACGGCCAGAACAAGTCTGCGTCCAGTGCGGCCATTGCGTCTGTTTTCATCTACGCCGTGGGGTGGTCTATTGGGCTGTGCACGATCCAGTACCTATATGGCACCGAGATCTTGCCCACGCGCATCAGAAGCGTGTGCTACGCAACAAACATGACTGTGCATTGGTTCTTCCAGTTTGCCGTCGTACGCGCTGCGCCTCCCATGTTTGACAAGCTCGACGTTTGGGGCGCGTACGTGTTCTGGGCTTGCATCTGCTTCATCGGCCTGGTGATTCTCGGCCTCTGGGCTCCCGAAACAAAGGGGGTCCCGATTGAGAGAATGGGCGAGCTCTTCTCGGGCCCGTGGTACATGGGATGGAAGGCAAAGCTGGATCCGCAGCACGATGCAGAGGGAGAGTCGCTGGAAAGATCGACGTCCGTGGATCTGGGCAGCGGCTCGGAAGGCGTGCAGGTGAATACGCAGCGATTTGAGACGAAATATCCTTGAGGGATTCAACAGCACGTTGTGTCTGATCTGTTTTTAATCTACCCAAGAGCGTTTGTTATTTAAAGCCAATTTTTGTGATAGTTTACGGCGTGGGCGTAGGGTAATGTCTTTGGGAGGATTGTATATATAGCGACGGGAAAAAGCCAAACATTCCTGTTTATACTGTAGTTCATATTAGGGCTATTTCAACATGTATGATTTTTTTAATAGGTAGTTGAGAAACAAATGAGCATGTCACAATAATTATAATGTGCTCGATGATTGAGTCGCCATAAACTTGTATCTTTTATTTTACTTTTTTTCAAATTATTCAAGATGCAAAAACGTTCAAGCCATGGACACACACACATAGAGGGTATATAGTACAAGTGAAATAAAATAAAATACCCACAAAATGACAAACTTGGGTTTCAATCAATATCTCATCAAATCGTTGCCATAGCATAGCATTCATTCAGCATGGAAATTCCTCCCACAATAAAAAAAAAAGGAAGCAATCAGTAAGGGGTCAGCTGATAAGATCCCATCTTCCTCGGGGGCACCTTGGCCTGGAACATGCGGTCAATCTCATCAAAGGTGCGGCCCTTGAGCTCGGGGACGTAGAAGTAGCTCCAGACGGTGGCGATGAGGGCCAGACCGCCAAAGATGAAGCCCACCTTGCCCTTGAGGTTTGCCTCGTCGGGGTTGACCAGGTAGGGGATGACAAAGTTGAAGATGATGCCCATGACGGCCTGGGTGGCGGTCGCGAGGGCAATGGTCGGGGCTCGGAGAGACGTGCTGCTCGCCTCTCCCAGGATGGCAAAAGCCATGGCGCCGAGGCCGACGTAGTAGAAGAAGGCGTAGACGACGGTGAGGGAGGCCTGCACCCACTTGGCTCCACTGGTGGGCACGACGTCCATGATGCCGATGAGGATGAGGATGGCGGTGAGGATGCACATGCAACTGACGAAGATCCTGCGGCGACCAAAGGAGTTCATGATGACCCAGCTGAGGATGTTGCCTGCCAAGCCACAGGCCGTAACGCCGATGCCAAGATCGAAGCTCTTCTCGGGTGGAAAGCCGGCGAGCTGGAAAAAGTATGTGGAGAATCCCATGACGAAGATGATGCCGGTGAAGTGCTGGCACACAAAGACTCCCATGCTGATGAAGGCTCGGACGCGATCGGTGCCCTTGAAGCACTGGATGAAGGAGCCCTGCTCGGATCCGGAGGCTTCCTCCTCGGCAATGGTTGCCTCAAGAGTGGCAAGCTTCGCATCAATGTCCACGCTCGATCCGTAAAGCTGGCGGAGAGACTTGCGGGCCTGGTCACGCTTGCCCACGCGGGCGAGATGCCAGGGCGTCTCGGGGGCAAATGGGAGCAAGACGATGAGGAAGAGGCAGAAGAAGAGCTGGATGGCGAAGGGGCCTCGATAGGCCCAGCGGTCGGTCCGGTTGCCAAAGCCTTTGATGACGGCGTTGGAAAGCAGCTGGCCGGAGCCGATGCCGAACTGGACACCAGCCGTGGCGATACCACGGAAGGCGACAGGGGCGCACTCGGAGGAAGCGAGCGGCGACAGCGTCAGGTAGAAGCCCAGGCCAAAGCCGAGGATGAGCTTGGAGACGAGGAAGGCGCCGTTGACGGTGGAGAACATCTCGCCAAAGATGCCGCCGGTGACGATGAGGACGCCGGCGAGGAGAGCGGCCTTGCGGCCCCAGCGGTCGGCAACCCAGGAGCAGAAGAAACCGCCGAAGAACTGGCCGACGCTGCTAATGGTGTTGAAGGCGCTCTGCCAGTCGGCAGGGAGGACAGGCGTGCCCTGGTAGATGTAGCCAAAGTCACGGCGGAAGGACTCGACGGAGAGCATGCCGCCGTTGACCTGAGCGTCGAAGCCCCTGTAGAAGATGTAGAGTCAGCATTGAAGGCCTACTATTTGGAGCATTTCCTCTCATTTCTCTCTGTCTCTCTCCTTTTCTCCTTCTGTGGGCTGGGAGGATCGAGCATTATGATATATCGACGAATAGATAAACTCACCAGCCAACTCCGGCCATGGCCCAGTAAAAGGCCCAGAAAACCAGGGCAGGGTGCTTGATAAAGACCTCCTTGACGGTCAATTGGTGCTCCAGCTGGAGATCGACGCGAACGGTGTCATCCTTGGGGCTGGCGTCGTCAATGCCGGAGACGTGGGTTTCCAGCGCTACGCCAACCCGCTTTTCGTCATCTGAGGAGCCCATGGCGGCGATGCTCTTTTTTTTCTTCTCGGTCTTTCTATCTCTTCACCACCAGGACAAGGGGGGGGACGCTATTCGCAACAGTCTCAGGGGCAGAAGCACCGAGAGACTATGGGATGGCTGACGGCGAAAGATAGAATGGGAAGCGGTGGCTAGAGGTTCATATACTTGGCACGGCGTGGTGTGAGACAATTGGCTTTACTCAGTCGATGGTGTTGACACATTCTATCCTGTTTGCCAGCCCATGGGCAAGGCCAGGCCCATGCTGCAGCCCATGCTTTGTGCTTGCTCGAACTCAACAAGGTGCCTGTTCGTGGGAGTGGAGAGTTCGGACCGATTCCGTGATTGGCAGCGGCTAAAGAAGAAAACAATAGGGCCTGGGGCTAGTGGCAGATGAAGCGCACGTATGGACTTGTTCGGAGAGACGAGGCAGGACAACCGGTTTGGAAGCTCTGGGATGCCGACCATAGCCAGCAGCCTAAGCGGCCCAGGTGGGCTCCCCTCTCTAGCGAATGGGGTTTGCAGCCTCTGATTTTTGGCGAGCAAAGTCTGGGGTATTAGCGAGCTACAAATGCTACTACAGGCAGGCGTCGAGGACTTGCAGCAGAGCAGGGGGAGCAAAAGATGGGGAAGAATAAGGACGAAAACAAGAGGCCAAAGTGTGGAGGGCGACGCTCCCCGGCAGTTGCTACGATACAAGAGGCGTATCGGACACACCAGATGGCGCTGCGTATGAGAGGCGATTGGCTGCTTCCCCTTGATGCGCGCGGTGGCGTTTGGTGTGTCACGCTTGTGTGCGTTCCCGTGGGGTAAAAAAAAAAAAATAGGACAAAAAAAAAAAAAAAACGAGGGCAGAGCTAGACTAGAGCTCGGCTCAAGATGGAGTTTTGTTATGTACGATGCGGGGGTGAGGCGAGGGGATATGGCTTGATTGGGGTGGGCGGACAATGGCCAGATGGATGGGCTGGTTAGGACAGTCAGATAATACGACGTATTGGGTACTTGGGAGATACGAGATGCTACCACCTTGCTTGCCTGTGCCGTCCCTATACGCCCATCTCACTTACACATACATACTTGTACAGCCTTTGATGATGACCCTTATCATCATCACCATCCCTCGTGTCTACGTATTATGAAAATCTCCTGGCTGCTGCGTGTGTGCGTGTGCGCCCGCCGGTTCCATCATAGTGGCCCGTGAGGCGCCGGCATGGGTGGCTAGCAGCGGTAGCATTCCGTTCCCTGGAGAGAGACGGGATGGAACGGTGGTACTGCAATTAGTCGCCATGATGGGGACGGTGAGACCTGAATTAGGCTGAGTCAGGTGCTGAAACGGTGAGCAAGAGGGCGAATCGGAATAGAAAGCTTCAGGAAACAAAAATGGGCACAAAAACGGCCAGGGGACGGCTCAAGAGAAGAAAGAAGCACATGAAAAAAAAAAAAAGAACAAGAAAAAATCTGCACCCAGCATCAAGTCTTACCTGTTGCCACCTACTAAGGTAGGCTGCCAGGTACCCCCTCCTCCTGCTGCGTGCTCAGGCATCCAAGGCATCATCCGGAGCATCTACGGAGAAGCTTGACCCATTCGTTGATTGCATCTCATCAATCCCACACGCACTCACTGCAGCACCAGTACAGCGACAGCAAAGCGGCCGACACCGCCGTTGTTGGGCTCGGCGCTACTCCAGCAGACACACGGCATCTCAAAGCATGGCCTGCATCTCGAGTCGAAACGAACCGTTGCGGCGCGGTGCGCCTTTCGGTTGAATATCGATCGGCCCAGGAGTAGTGGCTGCTTGGCGCCCCAGAGCACCTCTAGAGGCCCCCAGACACTGCAGAGTTGGCCCCCCCAGAAGAGCCCTAGACTGCCCCGGACTGCCCCAGAGCGCCCCAGAATCCTGCCCTCCTTTTCGGCCGTGGCGCTGCTCCATGGTCTGCCGTGCCCTGTCGAGCCCTGTCGAGCCGCTAACGTGCTTTAGGGCTCCCCCAGAGCGAAGGGCGGCTAACTCACTCATCATAAAGGACAAGGAGCCACCTGACAGCCGGTAGCATCGATCGCGCCAGCCAGCATCACGTCCATCCTCACCACCGAGACTCCCCGAACGAGCCAACTCTCCTCCCCTCATCCGCATTATCGCCATCTGTCGACGCCTCGCATCTGCCTCGTCGCCCAGCCTCGACCATCGCCGGCCTGAGTGGCCCTCCGCGGCCCAGTGCATGCCGCCGCCGCCACCACCTGCAATGCCGCCGTCTCAGTCAGCTTCGGCTTCAGCCCAGCCGCCGCCCTTCCTCGCCACGGCCCTCGCATACCCGGGCGCCTCTGGGCCTGGTTCTGGTCCCGGTGCTGGTGCTGGTGCTGGCATCGGATTAGGCAGCTTCTCCATCAATGGTTCTGACAGCGTCTCCAACGCCATGGCGCGCCACGCCTCGCTGTCGCTGGCCTCGTCAGCATCCACGTCCACCGCAGCCGTTGGCCCAGATGTCGAAGTCGACGCTGACGGCGACATCAACGCCAACGGCGTTCCGTCCCCCACGGACGCGGCCGGCATCGCCAACCGGCGTCCGGGGAAGCGCCCGGCCGCCCGGGGCACGGCCTTCTACCCGCGGAAGCGTGCCAACACCGCCTGTCAGGTGTGCCGAGCCCGTAAGACCAAGTGCGACAACAAGAAGCCCGCGTGCAGCTACTGCGTCAGCGTCGGCGCCACGTGCATCCAGTCGCCAGTGGACCTGTCAAGCTTCGACCCCGCCAGTCTCAAGATCCTCGATCGTATCGACGAGCTGGAGCGTCTGCTGCGGCATGCCGTCCCCATGCCGGGCTCCGATGCTGCGGTGCCACCGTCGGCTCTCGCTCCGGCTCCAGCCTCCGGACAGCAGCGGTTGCCGCCGCTCGCACGGCCCAGGGGCTTTGACGGCGTCCACGGCCAGAGCTCGAGCGTCAGCAGTGTCTCGGGTCTCAGACAAGCAGACGACGACATTGACATTAGCAGCTTGCTGCCGCAGCGTGTGGATCACATCCTGCAGTGGCCCATTTTCCAAAACTCCGGCTCGCACCACCATTCGCCAGCCTCGTACCGCGCCCCTCCCGATGCCATCTCAACACCCCCCTCAGGCTCGGCCTCGTTGGCCGGCCTCATCGATATGGATTCCCACCGCATATACCGGCTGCTGGACAACTTCTTCCTGCACATTCATTGCAAAAACCCAATCCTGGACGAGGTGCTGGCCCGCCGCATGGTTCTCAACGCCTTTTTGGATGGCATAGACTGGTCTCCCGCCTCCTGCCTGGCCCTCATCATATGTGCCCTGGGCTGCATCGCCACGCCCTTTGGCCCCAGTGGAGAGACCAAGCTGGGCACGCAGACTTACAATGACTCCCAGATCTTCTTCCAGGCCGCCCAGAAGCGCATCGGTATCCTGCTCGTGCGGTCGGATATCGTTGGCGCCCAGTGCCTGTTCCTGTCGGGCGTCTACCTGATGATGGTCTTCCAGCCCGTCTACGCCTGGCGGTTCTTCTCTCAGGCCTTGGCCGCCTGCCAGCACTTCCCCTTCTTGGCTCGGGCCCAGAACCTCAACGTCTCCCTCGACTCCATGGAGATGGGCCGCCAAGACACCCAAGAGCAGGCTGTCTATTGGTCGGCTTGGAAGTCGGAGAGAGAGCTGCGCCAGGAGCTAGACCTTCCTGATTTCGACATCCTCCACTCCGGGAGTACATTGTATCCGCCCTTCTTCCCCGCACCTCCGGTTGCCCCGGCGGAATCCCCGGACGGCCCCGACACCGAGACGCAGCGCGCCCGCGCCGCCTGGCTCTTCTACCTGGCCGAGATCTCGCTCCGCCGCCTCACCAGCCGCCTCTCCAGGGAGGCCTTGGACCTTCGCCAACGCTACGCCTCTGACACCGTGCTGCTCGACATGCTCTTGGACATGATGCCCGAGTATGAGGCCCAGGTTCGAGAATGGTCCGAGAGCCTGCCTGCCGACCTCTCCATCCACACTCCCGTTGAGGAGGACGGCATCTGCCGGTCGGTTCTCCGAGGCCGGATGATCAACTTGTTTGAGCAGATATACTGGCCCTTCGTCATGGCCAGCATCAGTGCCCACGTTGCGAGGCGTCCCGTCAAGCCCGCCGTGGCAGAGTTTGCCAAGAGAGGGCTGGAGACGCACATGCACCAGGTGCACGTAAACAAACCCGGCTTCCACCACCGACATCATGGTAGCATGTTCATGATACGAGCCTGCACAAGGAGCGCCTTGGTCTTGCTGGCGGCCTCCCGAGCCGGTTGCACGATGCCCACCGACTGGGAGGACTCGGTTTACAAGACAGTCGGCATGTTGGCCTATTGGGAGGATGAAGACAGAGACTTGATACACTGGAGATCAACGCTGGAACGCGAGCTTGCATTGGCTCGGCATGAATGACCCCGAAAAAGCGATACCATTTTTTTGGCTTATAATATCTTTTATCTTGTCTTAACCATGGACTATTCCCATTTTAATGACTACCATTTTACCATTTTATCAAGATAAGGGCCCCGAGTCTCGTTTCTTCGTCTTCTTCTTTTCGTTTTGAACTTGGTGCAATACGACGCGAGCACATGCCATAGGGTCGTAATGCATCAAACGCCGACATGGCTTTCTCTCCTCACGATTACAGAAACGGACATGTATACGCGCCTAGGAGAGAGAGAGAGAGCGAGCGAGCGACGAGCCGGGGTTCTGGGTTCTGGGTACGTGAGTACAACATGCCAACGTTTTTATCCAGCATTCCCCAACTTTTGTCGCCTCCTCTTGGCAAAATCGTCGTAGCATCCCGTGTTGGTGGCGCCGAGTCGCGGAGTTTTTTTTTTTGTGACGGTGTTGTATTACTCCGTACACGTAAAAAAAGAGACTTGGATCACGATGCGGTGAAAGCTGATTGCGTCGGGGAGTGTCGCCTCAGTCAGCTCCGCGCTAGCCTAGCGAAGCAATTACTAGCAATGTTTCCTGCTTGCTCGATGGCCTTTCGAGATGGTAGTACTGCCATCTACTATCGTCGGATAATCCGTTGATTGTCCGCGTGATGGAGGATGAATTTATTTCTTATTCTGGCATCTCATGGGACCTTTCCCCCTCCCTTGGATCATTTGACCCGACGGCAATGTGGGATGTCGCGATTTGATGGCTTGGCCAAAGGGGGGGGTTCTTGTCGTGTGTGCTTGGATACCGGTTCCCCTCCTTTTTCTTCTTCGTTTATGATTCCCCGTCTGGTTTTGGATGAAAATCATGATTCGATGATTCAACGACAAATGAGGCATGGCATTTACTCGTTTTTGGGGAGCGTTCTTTTCTTTTGATCTTTATACAAGCAAGCCATCACAAGATTGCAAATGAGCAGGCACAAGCTTTGGGAGATATCCTAGTCGTGCGGCAACACGTTTCAGTATGCTAAACACACCATCCGCAGTATTTATCAAAGAAAACAAGATTGTGTATATATATATATATATATATGTATATGTATGTATGAAAAAAAAAAACAGCCACAGTTGTTCGTACAAATGCAACGAAATCGCCTTTACTCCCAAAGTTTCCACCTAATGCGACCGAAAAATTCCATGCTCGATGCGTTTGTCGACACGTTCTACGCGCCGTTTCCCATAAAGACTTGAGCAAAAAGAAAACCCCCCCTCTGTCATCTTCTCCGAACCTTTACATGTTTCCCCACAGTGTCACTCATCTCCGTCCTCGCGACTCGGACGCCTCCAAAAAGGACGGATCCTTGATGCTGCCGCCTGCGTCATCTAGCCCAGCCACCGGCCTGTTGTAGCTAAAGTTGACAAACTGGGCCTGCATCGTGTTTGACAGCAGAACGTCGTCAGGGAGAGAGTCTTGGGCAGGTTGTTCTGTGAACTCCTCGGAGAAGTTTGCCGTGTCGAGAGCGTTAACCTAATTCGTATACTGTTAGTTCATTTCATTTTTTTTTTCGGCGCGAACAAATACGTGATGGTGTCCCAGAGCTAAAAATAAGATAATACAAGAAAAAGCACACGAGACTTACGACGTTGGGCTTGAATGTCGGTTCGTATTTACGCTGCAGGAGCTTCTTCCAGTCGATGCCGTGGAAGAAGGGGTGCGACTTGATCTCAGTAGATCCGTTGACTCCCAATCTCTTGGTGGGATCCCGATCCAGAAGCTTGGTCAGGAGGTCCCTTGCCGCCGGGGGCACGATGTCGTAGCCTGGGAAGTTCAAGGGGGCCGTCAAGATCTTGCGGTACATTTCGTTTGTGTTTTCGTCATAAAAGGGCGGCAGTCCCGTCAGCATTTCGTAAAGCAGCACGCCCAGCGTCCACCAATCCACCGTCTTGCCGTAGCCCTCGCCCTTTAGCAGCTCTGGTGCTAGATATTCGGGAGTGCCGACAAACGTCTTGGTGGAGTCCTCATCCTTCATCTCCAGCTTGCAAAGACCAAAGTCGCAAAGAGCAATGTGGCCCTGGTAGTCCAGAAGGATGTTTTCGGGCTTCAAGTCTCGGTAAATGACGTTGAAGCCGTGCAGACATTCGAGCGCGCAGAGCAGCTCGGCCGTATAGAACCGGGAGCGGTTGATGTCGAAGCGCCCTTCTTTAGACAAATGGAAGAACAGCTCTCCGCCGTTGACAAATGCCAGCACAAAGTAGAGCTTTTCGGGAGACTGGAAGCTGAACTTTAGTGGGACAATGAAAGGATTGTTAATCTGAGCGAGGACGGAGCGTTCGGCGAGGGTGTGCGTCACTTCGGAGCGCGAAATGATCTTGGCCTTTCGGATGGTCTTGATGGCGTAGATACGACCAGTATCCTTCTTCCGGACCTGCATCACCTTTCCGAAGCTGCCCCTGCCAACAAGCGTGAGGAGGTCAAAGTCGTCAATGGTGAGCTTGCCGACCCGGTTTTCGACAAAATCAACGCCAATCTGAAGCTTGCCTGTTCCGTTCTGTAATTCAAACCAGCCTAGCCCGCTGTGGCCCTGGGGCTGCGGTCGGTCACTCTGGCCCTTCTTACCAGACGGCGTGGCATCAGATGCAGATTCAAACCTGGGGTTCACGCGGATGGAGCCCAGGAATATGTCTTGGGTTCTACCACTGCCCGCAGAAGCAGTTGGGTTTCTCATAAAGAGCTGGACGGTCACCTCGCCAGCACGTGATACGTCAAACTTGTATTGAGTATTGGAACCAGCCCAAACAGGGTTCTCGGGGTTTCCATCGACGGAGTTGACAAAGATTTGGTTCTTGTCAAAGTCTACCAGCGCATATGGCATGTACTTGCCCGACACACGACCGTGATTGGTCGGGATGCCCTTAAAGCCCGACACAGAGGCAGACTGCGGTCTATCGAGGCTGCCAGAGAAGGCAGAGGGATTTCGAGTAGACGCACCCGTACGGGTAGAGCCGCTTAGCGCATCTCCGGCAGAATGAGCGCCGGTCGAATGTCCCGCTGACAGAACATTTTGGTATGCTTCGGGGAGGGAGAGGCCGCGGGCTTCGTAGAGGGTGATGACGAGGATGCCAGGTTTCGGTGGCTTGACGACGGGCGCCTGGGTGAGGGCTTCTATGGAGGCTAGATGACGGAAAGAAAAAGGAGAGCGCGTTAGAGGCTTGAGATATTAAAAAGATATAGAATGTGATTGCTCAACCTACAAACACTGTTCGCATCGGCGATGCTATTGACGTCAGACGGGGTCGAGGTGCCGCTCTTGTCCTTGGTCTTTTCCTTGCCGGAGGAGGGCGTTGAAGATTTCGAGAAGCCCAGATGGGTTTCTTTGAGCTCTGAGAGAATGCAATTGTCAGCAAATGCAATAGTCAGGTCATCCGCGAGGCAGCACGTGGATTGGTGGATTCAAGTGGCTGACTGGCTGATGGCCGAGGCTGATGATATTTTCGGATCAGGCCCAGGCCCGGTTGAGCCAAGCCGACCAGCCTTTGTGCGCAGAGAGCATCGATGAATGATTGAATCGCATGACGATCGAATCGACGAGCAGAGAGAGAAGCAAATGGAGCGCAGACAATTAAAGGACGGACGATGATGGAAACGCGAGCAAGGCAAACTGGCAAACTCACTTTTGGTCAGGTTCCAAGACATGTTTAGCACCAGCGCAGCGAGGCTGGAGGGTCCAGCGGCGGCGACGGCAGCGAAGGCGACGGCAATGCAACGGCGGTGACGAAAATGGTGATGGTGATGGTGCTTGGGAGAGAGTTGGAATCGGGAATTGACGCTCGGGCCGCGATCGCGGAACTGCAGTTGACGCTGGATCTGGATCTGGATTTGGAATTAAGACTTTGGAATCGGATGGCTGCTGATAATGAATGACCAGACCAGCGAGGGGGAGAGAGGCCCGCGCGGATGGGGCTGAAGCGGCTGCTGACGGGCGAAC
>PXNZ01000545.1:0-77786 GCA_003012085.1 Trichoderma brevicompactum | reverse complement strand
GAGGAGGAGGTAGCCATCAAGCAGTTGAAGTAAAGTTCTTTGCCAAGGTGATCAAAGTCGTATTTCGTTTAGTCTCGTGATTCAAAGTTTCGTATTGGCTTGAGTCTTCCCTGAAGAGATATTCCGTAGTGCCCTCATTCCACTAATATTCCGATATTGAATGTCGAAATTTCTTCTTTCATACGTCCTGCTGTTTCTCTAACTTCTGGCGTCGATCGCATGAAGGTGTGTGATATGGAGTCTTGAAATATCAAATCTTCCCAGAGTAAGTTAACAGGAACCTTAGCTACTAAATTTTGGGTTGGAGTCTTGAAGGAGGGTATGGGTCTTGGTAAGCCAGGGTTTGTGTGTTGGTTGGGGCTCAATCAATCTCCAATGCATACCGAAGCATGACGTGTGATGAGATGAAGCAATTTCAAATTTTATATAACCATTTCGTCAATACATATAATATAAGTAATGAAACAAGAAAACATTGTATGAAAGTTATCTAAGTAGTAACAGAAATTGAACGGGGAATAATGATATTGTTTTGTGCTGTCGAATGCAAAGGCAAATTGACCTTTCGAGTTGGTCAAATAATACACCGTAACTTCTATCAATTGGCCAGGGGCTATGAGTTAGTAGTGTTCAGGTATAGAAAGTCCGACAATCAACCTTCAACGTGAATTTTCCGATCCCGGGAACAGAATAGATTAAAGACGCCGAGAATCAGCCCACAGACACAACAAATACTATTTCTTGGCCGGGGAGAATCTATATCGCATATGAAAGCAATTGAAGAAATCAGTAAGGATATGTAACAAATCATGGTGCAAAAAGTTGATTAAAAGCCGGAGCGTCGTATGACCCCCCTTCACTGCAGATGGACCATTGCTTCCCCATGTAAAACAGCATTTTCAAAACTCCCACTAGGAACACATGCATTCACTCCTGTTAATCTTTATAACCTATCAGCCATAGTCCATACTCAACTAAACGGTATATAATTGATCACAATCCGCAATAGTTTCATGGCGGATCTTGATTCCCAGGGAATCCATGTTATCCATTGATTTGATGCTTTGAGAAATCAATTAAACGCCCATGATAGGGTCGATACAGATTGAAAATGTCTTGTGAAGCACATATTCTTGCCCCTGTTCTTAATACATCCTGCCTCATTCCCACAATCCGGCCTGTAAATAGGTCGTCACATTTCCTTTGAGGGGAGATAGGTGTTTACTGGCTGAGAATGATCTTTTTGAGGGTCCTCGGAGCGGGAACTTTTCCTTATCGATCGCACTGACATGCAATGAAGCGAGATGATAAGCAAACTCGGCGGTATTTCGATGTATTTCGATGTAACTGGACATCGAACCCTTGCGAGCATAGCCTTGCTGCTTTTGGCGACTTGTCTCTTGGCTTCTCTTTATAGATTGAGAGGGGTTATGGTCCTTGTCTGGCGAGTTTAGGAGTGTGTACGGCATAATAATGAGGCCCCAAATGAGAATTCCAGCCAGCTCTTCCAACACATAACTCAGATTGTAGACCATCTCTTATCCCCCTTCCCAAAAGAGATAGCATGGTCGGTATTATTAGTTGCCATTTGGGACTCTATAATTGCTCCTTGTTCATGTGTGATAAGTCGAATCAAATATATCGAAGATACCTCAAACTATTTCTCCGATGACATCAAAGCCCCCGGGGCTGGGTGAGCAACTATAATAGACTGGAAACTCAAACTCCTCCCCTATAGTCTACAGAGGTATGATGGCCGCATTTGCGAAGCCTGAGCGCCTACTAGTCAGGAGGCACCCCATGGCATTCCCCGTACCTTTCTCATTACCTAAACTGTACAAGCCAGCATGTTTCGAATCAATATAAGGCGAAGAAAACTGCGGGTTCCTACATTCGATATCGAATACGCTATTCAAAAATATGATTGACCTGAGAGAGTATAAAACGCCAGATGACCGTGCGTTTAAATTGAAGGTGTTTGTCTGCTCCAAAAAACTGCAGCCACTGAGTAGGAAGAGATGTTACGCTCAAAAGGTGACCACCTTGGATTTCCTTTCCAACTGAGTGACAAAAAGCTTTCAAATGTGAGAATAAAGGATCCTGGAGGGTGACGATCTTGTGGGCTACTCTAAATTCTCTGAGAAGAGCAAGCCACTTCTCACTGTAGATCTCTATGATATCGGCGGCGGAGGAGGAGGGGAGTTATGCAGGACAGCCTTTCGGGTTTCGAGAATTATACAAGTCTTGGATATTGCGGTGGTATACAATTTCGTGACTCTGTAAGTTTCATCTCTGTGATGCATACAGTTATGAACGTCTTGCGAAAAAGAAAGAGGGTTTAGTAAAAGACCCGCTTTGACTAGTGAGCTACTGTTGCTCTCTTGCTTCTTTTTGCGTGGAATGTCCACTACGTATATAAGCCTGCTTCATATACCGCTAAGAATCCCACGCGATTCGAAAAAAGGAGGGTATTGCTGGGGCTCTTGGATCATTATTCTGATGGCGTGTGCAGAATTTTCTACACTGTCAGCCGGCATCCAAGGCGCATGCACAATATCTCGATGCACTAGACCAATGCCATAAACCAATCCGATTTCCCCTAGAATTGAGACCAATGCGAAACGATGTTTGCTAGGATAGGCTGCACTAGGTGATGCGGGTTTAAGAGCTTAGCCAGGGCATTGGTTTGTTTTACAAATGTTGTTTCCACGGCCACATTGACAGAGGCCACCACTTCAGACCTAATTGAAAGCTTAGAGCACTGCATTTGACGCTGTTAAAGTCCATGCTCATAGAAGCATTGCGATGGCCGGTAGAAACTGGGCATATTTATTCAACTTCAAAGCATGGTCACAATAGAAAAGGGACAACGGAGAGAATGTCCAGCCCTCAATCCATGATTCCCGCGTCAAAGCCATGGGAATCAGAACGAAGAGAGAGGCCGGCCTGCAATTATGATTTATCTGTGGCACAACTGACGCTGCGATTGATCCACTGATGAAGGATTCGAGCAACACGGGTAAAATTTTCAGGTCATGCCAGCCGCACGAAGAAAAAAAAAAAGAAAAAGAAGAGCTTCGCTCTAGCGCGGCGAGAGAAGATTTTATGCGCTTGGGCGTGGGTCTGAAATTTTCACTCTGCTTAGTCATGGCAGTTTGTTCTGTCAAAGTGACCCACACGGTGGGATATTATGCCCAGAATCGCTGTGAAGACTCTACTTGGGTTATAAAAACAGTTATGTAGATGTAAGTTAATGGAGATGGGGCTGATGGTCAAATGGAAATACATAAAGGAGCCCAGATTAAGCTCATGAGTCGTCCTTGGCTCGTACTGTGTGTACGTAGGTGCAGAACTCGAACAGTCTTATGGGTGGACGTTGTCTTGAACACTCCGACATAACGCACGCTTCAGTGTCATTGAATCCAACGGTAGCCAAACTCTTTTCTTATAGCTCGAAAGAGTATGGTGGTTGAGATGTCGCGTCGAACAAGACCGTATCAAATAGGCTTCACCCTCATCTAGGGACTGTAGGTCGCTATTTGAAGTTGTGGTTAAAACCTCACTATAATAAGCATAAGAGAAAACTCATATTTGCAACACGCGTGCCATCAATGGGACGCCCATCGTAATGTGCCGCCTGTTTGGAAGAAGGACCTCAGATGGCGTGCGCCAAAGCCGGCATGATTGGAATGAGTCGCTCTATGTCTTGAAAAGTATCGATTTTGAGGGCTTTGGCATTCCAAGATCAATTCGCGAATAGCCAGGGCACCTTTAATCGCTTGATCCAGATTATTACCTCGATGCTGCTACATGTTAATATTGAATCTATTCCAAAGATGAAATAGGCTGTGATTAAGGATGCTCATTCAAAGTTGGTAGCCACTATCTACGAGGGAGCTGTTCGAGTAAACCACCAGAGAGGCTGGCCGTTGTGGAATGTCTTCTCAGAATGGAGTCAACATTAGACAAAGGCTTGTAAGATGGTACATGTATTTAGTTTGGCTGGACCATTTGGATGCTGCTTTAAGATGATATTGAAGATCTTGACCATGAAGAAAGATGCTGACAACTTACCAGCTAGCTGAGAAGCTATCATGATGCGCTGTTTAAAACGTGATCCTAACAAGCGAGTTAGATCTAAAGATCTCCTACAATTTTGTAAGAGGCAAACAGAAAGCCTCCCTGCTTGAATTCGTAGCATGAGGCATAGCTAGAGACACCCGTAGCGGAAAATACCGTTCTACCTTGACTTCTGTACTCTTCAATGATATGTAGCCTAGAAAACTCGAGCAAAATGGGGACATGAGAAATGTTGGACAGCAAAAAAATGGCTGTGACTCTCAAGTCTGTGATTCTGGGTGATTCTTCGATGTTTGGCAACACTCACATGTCATCATCGAGGTGCTCCAGGCGAGTACAGAGCAAAAAAGATGCGGTTGGCTTTCTTTCCTATTATTTTAGGTATGTACAATAAAGCCCAAGTATTTACGCTCAAATATGTTAATATGTTACATGTGAAGTCATTCGGCTCTCGTCTGCCGTATGTAGCCATCAAAATTGCTCATGATAGTTCCAAGTCACCACAGTCTCCTTGTGCCTCACCTACGTCTTCCTAAAATCGGACAGAGCCAGACAAGGACTGACTGGAAAGAGACTGCAAATGGGAGCGCCGTTGTTTTCTTTGAACTGCGTCGCTGCACCCGGCCCTGCCAGGATAACGACCATGCCCTTAGAAATTCACAACTACTATGACGCTGCTTGAACTACGCCGCTGCACCCAGCCCTGCCAGGATAGCGACCATGTTCTGCTTCAGACACAGCATCCATACATCAAGCTTCGCCGCTGCACCCGGCCCTGCCAGGATAACGACCATGCTCTCTGTTGGACGCTGCATCATCGATTCCTTCGAGCTAACCGCTGCACCCAGCCCTGCCAGGATAACGGTCATGCTCTTGGGAATTTCCCGACAGCCTCAGACTTCAGCCCTTGCTCCCCTGTTAGAGCCTCATTGAATTGAATGAGGTTTGCCTGAAGAATCCAACTCCCAAAACGTAGGCGATTTAGCTTTCCTTAGAGATCTAGTGTTTGGCGCGTTTCGAGAGGACTTGGCGCGTGGTGCGCGCGAGCTAGAGCTCTGCTGTTTTCGACGTTTGCGTCTACTGCTATTGGTACTTGAAACCTGGTTTTCTGATGCCTTGTCTGAATTTCGCGGTGGTAGATTATCTGTTGATATATCTTCTGTGGATATGGTGGATGAGGTGTGCGACGTTGGAGGAGACGGCAAACTTTCTATTTTTTGGCGTTTATATCCGTTGTCTTCGTCATCGTCGTCGGGCCTGGATCTTTTCCTAGCCACGCTCCCCCCTGTAGCTTGTTGTATAGAAGAAGGGGCGTGAGCTGTTGAAGTATGCGCAGTAGAAGTCTCCAATTTTCGACGTTTAGGTTCATGGCTATTGACATCGTCATCGCCGAATCGAACTCGTTTCTTTGACAAGGCCGAGTCCCCCTCATCAGATGCACTGCATGGCTGCGTTCCTAGCACACCCTGTGTCCTCGTTCCTTCATCTTCCTTCTCTGAGATGGATGCGTCGCTTGATAGAAGTGGCGGGAGCTGCTGTATTGAAGGGACCTCATCATCGGAACCAGGAGCTCGACGGGCAGCTCCCTCGGACGTAGGTGCCCTATATTCGGAAAATGTACCAATGAAAACAATATTATCAGCGTACTCATCTCGCCTAGCCTTGCTCTCGGCGGGAGTTTCGTAAGTCCAATCCCAGTCGTCCAAATCCTGTGTCTCCCACTCCGGGGGAATCTGTGCAGTAAAGGAATAATCGTAATCATCAACAGGAACCCTCTCTTCTGTGATGGAGTGCTGCGTCTCCTCGTTGGTATCATCAGCCACGTTGTCGTTGTCGTCGGATGGCGCCTCGTGATCTGCATCCTCCTCTGCTGCATCCGCTTCCCAGCCAAAGGCGGTGCCTTGTAATAGCCGCAGGAAGTGTTCGAGACAGCCGGTTTGACACACGTCAATCACTGCATTCCACGCAGCTTTGCATGGGAAAACATCATTATGGTAAATCGCCCTCCCTGCCGCCTTGCTCATCAAGGACATCAAAACCTCCTGCCGTTGCTTGTTCGTTTCCTCAAAGATCCTCTCAAAATCTTGTTCGTCTTTAGAGCTTTTTACTAGCGCTATCGCGGTGTCGAAAAATTGATCTGCAGTCAGGATTGGGATTTGAATCGTGTTGAACCGGTTCCAATAATCTCCCCAAAGACGGTCTGGGTGGTCCATACCACAGTGAGCGGCCTTCGCCCACGCATGGTTGCGAGTCCTCTGATTGCCCGGCCGCGGGGCCTTGAACGGAGGCATCGCTAGTCGGTACTAGATGTATCGCTCGGTTCGCGGTCACGGTTTCTGTCGGTTTGCGAGGGTGGCTGAACGATATTGATGGAGCTGGGCGCACGCGATGGGGGTTTGTCGTGATTTTGTGATGTGGTGTATGGTTTAAAATGAGGCGCCGGCACAGATCTCGGGTCCCCAGCCTCCCTCGCCTACCTTACTAAGCGGTCGGATGTTACGACTATCTCCTCAAAGGGCGAGGGGCTGCGGCCAATCGGATTGCGGATAAAGTGCTGCGAGTTACATTTATTCCGTCACACAATTATACGCAAACATAGGAGCAGAAATGTTGCCTAAAGCTAAATGCTCTCTGAGATAGGGCCATGGATTTACAAACAAGTGGCGACAGCTCATAACAGTTTTAAGCCACAAGAAGAGGTTGCACGGAGCAAAACGAGGCGGATTCGTGTGGATTTGGTGGCGTATTATGGCGGCACAAAGGCACGACCCGCACGCCGCGCTTTAGTGCCCGGAGCCACTAGAAAGCGCCTGTATCGAGTCCATTGTACGGGGCACTACAGGGAGCCGCTAGGCGCCTCCTGACGGTCCCTCAGGCCATGTTGCTGGCTAAGCAGGCTCCTGTGTTCCGTCTTCCGTTGCTCCATATATAAGATGGTGGTTATTCAGAAGCTGGAGCGTCGTGATAAATCTGGAGTACGCCCCGTAGATTCTCAGCCTCCTGGGTTGGCAGAATGCCTCCACCAAGTCAAGAGTCAACCCAGCGGATTACTTGCACAAACACCTCATCACAGCCCGCTTCTTCTTCTGTAACTCAACTCGAACCACGCGCTGCAGCTGCGGCGGAGGCGCTGGCGGCTGAGGAATCAACTCAACCCTTTAGCCAGGCTCGACCACTGCCCGATTCCTCCTCAAAAACGCAGATAGAACCGCGTGTCGCAGTCATCGCAGCGACATTGGCCGCTGAAAGCGAACATGAAACGGAGGCAGACGACTTAGACCTCCCGACAATTGAGGGTATAACTGCGCTTCTTCACAAAGGCTTGCCTGCTGTGCCAGAGGCCCGACTAATAATTGCATCGTCTCATTACCCTAATGATACAGGCGAAGATTCATCCATTGTTCGCCTCCCACACACCGTCAAGAATAGGGTGACTTTTGGGGTTATCCAGACAACTCAGGATGTGGACTTTCTCATCAAATCATCATTTAAAACCCTCTCTACAATCATTGAAGTAGAGTGTCAGATTGTCTATGATCCAGGGAGCGATGATTGTCTTTTGATTAATCGGACGACCCCGAAACTGTGCCTGGAAAGTCTTAGCTCCCCTCTGCCTACTAAGGCGCATGTCGAAAAGAGCAGTGGCCATGTAATACGGCCTGGCATATGGCGGATTTCCGTAGAGAGCGGTGGAAGTGACATTGGTGAGCGTCATCTTGTTGAGTTTTTGCTACTCCGGAGACAATTTAGTGTCTCAATTCACAAAGCAAAAATGCCATCACAAGTCAAGCGAGGCGCAGATGGCGATGTTCAAGATAAAACGACCAAAAGGCAAAGGATGGAAAACGACGTGACGGAAATTGCTGTCGCTCAGTATACGAATAAGCCGGCGAAGGAATTAGACCCGGTCGGTGCTGATACGAAAACCACTGACAGTCATCATCTAACATCGTTCTCGTCTGCTCGAGAGATCGTCAACAAAGCTGCTGTTCCAATTTTGGAGCTCACAGATGGAGAAACGGCTGTTATTCAGACTCTGGGAGGCGGTAGTGCCATATCCCAACCGGCATACACGGCGAATAGTTCGGACGCATATCAACTGCAGCGAATTAAGCATGTTGGGGCCACACGCTCCACAAGTGTCTTCGCTTGCCGGCACTCTGCTATACCCGAACCCTTGGTTGCGAAAGTCCTTAGACACAATGGGGGATCAGAGTTGTCCAAGTTTGCAGATTTATGGAAGAGAGAAAAGAAGATACTTCAGAAACTTAAACACGTAGGCTCTCTCCTCTCTTCTTGCTATCAGTGCCTTTTCAGTCTCCCCGTTAACCCTGCATAGCGAAGCATTGTGGCACTCAAGGCTTTCGATGGCCGTATGTTTGCAATATACTTGGAGCCTCTCCCCTTGTCTCTTTTTCGAGGACTTAGATCGCCATTCGAATTATCTGATGCTTATAGAATACTCCATGATATTTCGTCTGCCCTTTCATACTTGGCTTCCCAGCCGATTATTCATAACGATATCAAACCACTCAATATCACCTATTCTCTTCATCGAGGCGCCGTTCTCATCGATTTTGGGATGGCAACATTCGCCGAAGACACAGAGACGGGAGGATCACCTTGGTACCTTCCCCCAGAACTCATGGAGGACCGGACTCGAGGTCTTCCAGGAGATGTGTGGGCTCTGGGCATCACAATGCTCTACGTCCTCGGCAAGATTGAGTTTCCAGAGAGAATTACAAAAGGCTGGATGATTCGTAATCTATCAAAACAAGGAGAGTCACGTCAACGGATGACGGAATGGATGCGGTTTATCGATCGCCATAGGGCCGGGCTGAAACAAGTTGACGAAGGGAACAGAAGAGATAGGATTGAATACATAGTATTCAAAATGCTCGAAGGTGAAGGTACAACGCGCATGAAGGCTGATGGTATTGTATCAGCACTTGATGCATTGGAACTGGGTTCCATTGACCATCCGCGGAGTCAACCGAAGGCAGAAGTGATTGCATAAAATTGAGATAGAGACTTATCCTCAGGAAATAACAAAGCACTTTATAATATATTAGATACTGTAGCTTCTTAGGTAGATAGAAGTACAACATGGAATTGGAATTTCAAAATCTGTGACACTCCTTGAACCTCTTGTGAAAGTATTACAATCATAGTTGAAGTTGTCATGCGATCTGGATATCACGCTTTACTTAAGTGTATATATGTGTGTACGAAGTACAGTAGCACTGTTAACCGTTTATATTTAGCGCGGAAAGTAGCACCCCCCCACAATTGTCATACAGCTCTGCTCTCATTTCAGTCCTGTTAGATATTTGAAGTCAATTTTACAGTACGACACTTCGATGAATCCTTGACACCGAATTTCTCAAGACTCTGACTCAGCATTGATCTAGATTCTTCCGAGTCATGCATGATTTTACCATTCCCATCTATGAGATACTTTGTACCATAGAGTCGCAAGCCCTCAGTAGTCGGACAGAATGTTGGGTAGTGGAAAATAATTTCGGAATCGCTCTTGAGTGCTAGACCATAGATGTGATAATTCTTTTCTGGAGTTTTGAGCTCTGCAATGCTTCTGTTTCAAATTGTTAACACCAAGACTCCAATACGCCATCAATCGTCAGACAACATCCTCCCTATTGGAAAATTGAGTAAATGGACTTACGCTGCTTCTTCCCCAGATGGAACCTTGGTAGGCTTGTAGACTTTGACTCGGGCTGAAGACATATTTGCATCATTAAACACAGTGGACATGATGCGACCGAAGACATCCATATCCACTATGTCGGATTGAATGTCGATAGTACCCCAAGGGGCACTAACATCGTAGTTTTCATCTGCGGGAACGAGATATATGAACCCATCCGTGCCAGAAACAAGAATAGAGGTTCCACTCTCGTCCATGATGATTCGGAAACCGGCCTCGCCATTCGTGATTGTCAAGTTGCTCGCCACATCAGTGCTGGTTGGCATACTCGTTCCAATGGGGTCTTCGCCTAAAAATGCTATAACCTTATCAAAAATTGATTCATCCTCCTCAACTAAACTTGGATCGAAACCGTTTGAGCTGTGGACATGAGTTAGCTTTAATGTTTTCGACGAATATATCATATCGTAGGTGGTAAACATACTTGACGCAGCCAATTCCCTTTTCATACAGGACTATGCTATTTATTGCACGATCCCAAGCTTTAAATGCAGAGATAGATATCTGGTTTCTAATGCCAACACGCAGCTCAATGCCGTTGTCGCATTTGTGACCTTCGTTATGGGACAGCGTGGCAAGTGCGTAAATGGATGGGCTGTCGATCAATGAGACTGTCTTTTTATATTTTCCATTAAGAACATCAATTCCAATTTCGAGCGCAATCGGCAGACTTAATTCCAGTGCCATCGCGATGGAGGCGCTGGCCTTTTCTCTTCTGTAAGCCAATTTCTAATCATGATTCAGCTGCGAGTGGAAACGGGAATTGTCCATACTTTGAAAATCGGGTTGAACGTTGCATCAAGCCCTTGTACTTGATTCTCCTCTTTAGAGATCAAGCTAAGCGTCGCCGTTCCTGGACTAAAGTGAAAACTCCCTCCTACTAAGAATTGCCCTTGGCCACCTAAAGACACATCTAAGGCAGAGCTAATCGAGATTTGTGGACCAAGAGCAACAATTCCAGGGATGCTGAGCGGAGTTAGAGGGTAAGAAGCCAGTTGCCTCTCGACTATATGCTTCTTCACTGGTCGGGAGATCTCAAGGGACATAGAAAATCCAACCTGGGCGTCAATTGTAAAGTTATCCTTGTTTTCCAGAACCACTCTACCCTTGGTAAGGCCATCGCTGAGGCTAAATGCCAAATGTCCCTCCACGGAAAAGTTGCCGTGTATTCCGCATTTAGTACACTGTATATTGAAGTCGGTGTTTACGTCTAATAGACTGTATCCGTGATTAAGTCCAAAGATTGGAGGGGCTCCACTAGTGGATCTAGACTCGAGATATTCGTCAATATTGAAGTCGTTATGATAAGATTTTTCAAATTGAACCTTAAAGGGGCTTTGGATATTCTTGACATAAGAAATTGCTGAGTCGATAATGTCTTGCGCTGCTGAGGCCACTGCCTTGGAGGATTTAAAGAAATCTTCAATACTCTAGGACATGCATCAGTAACAACTACAGATGTTGGTAGCATTGCATAAATTGATGATGCTTACATTAATGAAGCTTTTGATGCCATTCTTAAGTCCATCAAATAAATCGAAGAAGCCCCTCTGTGAAATATGTCTTGGGAGTATTGTGATATCACTGTCAATGAATCCAGGATCCTCAGAGGCTGGTATCGGATCCTGCATGTGGCTAGTGTCAATGTTCGGATTGTGGAAAAAGTTTTGCAGGGCTGTGGTATTTCTAGTAATATCAACAGGATCATCCTCTACCATATCCACGCTTGTGGACTGATCGATATGAATGTGACCTCGGGTGGGAACTCTCTTTCTGTATTGAGGATGCTGATATGTACCCCATCTAATTTCTGCTGAATCCAGGGCCGACTGTTCTGAGATTCGATCAATCGCCACATCGGCACATAGCGTCCTGGTGTCAAACGCAGCCCCCTTTTTTGCATGATAAAATGTGCGCTTTCCAGATGTCTCATCACCACAGCCCGTATGATAAGTAGCCAAGTTAAATTCGTCCAGATGCCATGAGCTTCGGGCGGCTTCGAATGCTGTGGAAGATGTGAAGCAAACTTTGATGCTCCTAGGGCTGCACCTAATCTCTCGAAGGTGGCTAGAATGATCCAGCACTACCGTTGGACGGATAAAGATCGCTTTCAGGCTACCATGCTTTGAGCCGTGAATGGCCGCTGCGTATTCCTCTTAACATAGGTATAAAGACGTCCTAGAGTTGGAATGCAACTTACGGCGATGCCCTTCTTGGCTGTAGTAGAGTTCATTCGAATAACGAGGTGCAAGATGGCCAATATCATTAGTATCATGATCAGGATGATGTGCAGGATATAAAAAAATACCATCTCCCGCAAAAGACGGTGGTATTTGTAAAAGCCCTTTTGCGCTCAGCTGGTGACCCTTGGAAACGACACCAGTCGATAGAGCCAGGCAGCATATGAGCAAAGCAGAATTAAACCTCATCTTTAAGCTAGCTGAGCGCAAAAATGCTCGGAAATTCTTGGGATAAGGAAAGAAGTTGGAATTTTGGAGTGGATTCTATCCAGCTTTATCTACTGCATGCATTCTACGCAATCTAATTTCAACGTATTTGAACAAAGAACTCAGATCAGTCATATTATAACTTGTCTAAGACATATTATCTCAGATTTGGGCAAATATTACCAATTGGCCCATCGCTATTGTAATTGTAGAGCATATCATGTTGTTACTGTTGACTCCATGGTAAAATTAATGGGTCCGACGGCGTAGCATTGTGGCGTCACGATCTAAGACATTGGTATCACTTCATTACTATCTAAGACATAAATATTGTTCAGCTACAGTCTAAGATACATGCTATCACCTAATACCTACTCATAAAGCACTCCGACACGTCGATCACTATCCCAATCCTTCAAAACAAGGTAGAAACAAAGTCAGTGGTCTTAAAATATTCAGATCCATATTTCATATATGAATGGGGGATCCAATCGCCCATTTCAGCAGTTTGCCAATGCGTAAAAGAGCATTTGCTCGATATAGAGTGCATAAACCTCTGAGAATAGTATACCAATCTCCAGTTCCCAGATTCAATAGGTAGGGCAAGGAAGTCAGAATGAACTGGGTGATTGAGGAATCTCTGATCCCTTACAACTTACAAGACTTGCCTTGCTTCAAAAGCTTGTGCACAAGTTCATCTTTTCTCCGGAACTCCTGAGGAAACAACCTTAATTTGCCCTCGTCTAATGCTCGACGCACATCAGCTGCGGACTTGAACCCTGTTCGAGGCCCATTGGCCTTTATGCCCAGAGCTCCGATAAGCATTCCGAGGATCGCAAAGGGCGCAGAAAGAGGATCGTCCACGATTTCGACAACGGAAAGGGCTCCATTACCAATCTCTGCAATGATAGTCGCGGCGCGAGCGATGAAGGCCGCTCCACCAAGGGCAGCAGCTGCTTCACCAACAAACGGTAAGATAGAAAAGACGATTGTGAGAATATTAAGCACAAGCTCTCTCTCTTTTGCCTCTTTCTGATCCTCTCCAATTTCCTTAATTGTTTTGATGGACTCAATGGCGTCTTCAAGCATGAAAATAGGCATGCTAAAGGCAATGACAGGGTCATCATTACTCGCGTTGAGGCTGCTCATCCGCAGCAGCGGGATAGTCCAGGCTATCAGCTCCGCAAGATCATTTATCTTAGGAATGGCCTCATCCACCAGTTTTTTGGGGTTGGGTACGTCAATTTCGGACGTGTCGCTGATCCGACGTGGGAAATTCTTGTACATGATATAGTCGTTGAGACACGATTGGCAGCCAACTAGCCTTGGGTTGAGGCATGGCGCACAAGGGTCATTGACAGCGTAGTCCTCCCAAGTGATCCAGTCCTTCTCGATGTTGTGCATCTCTAACAGGGCTTCGTAGAAACCCTCTTCGTCTCTAAGCGTGTACTCAACGATACGGGGACCCATATGTGGGCCAGCAACTTCAAGCGTCATCTCTGTACAAGGCCCAGAGCCCTCGTTATTCATAGTGCTCCACGTGCAGTCCATGTACTTATTGCCTTCCCGACTGCCAGTCATGAAGTCGTCGAGGTCTGGGTTTATACGGTCTTTGACCCAGTCCACATACCAATTGAACTGCATTTATTAGCCACTGGTAAATAAGAGAAGATGGCGAAAGAATTATGACAAAATTGAGAGAATGGGGTGGGTGGGGGGAGGAGAGAAGCATACCTTGTCATCATATCCCTCCGAAACCTCGTTATAGGCCTCAACTGCACTCGACAGCTGAGAAGAGAGCACTGTAAGAATATAAAAGGAAGCACAACGACCTTCTACATCCTCCGGAATATCTTCTAGTGTGTCATAAGTACCATCACAGGTATCGAAATGTTCATCAAGGCCATCGGTGTCCTTCTTGTCGACTCCATCCACGTCGTACAGATCTGGCCACCAATCCTCCAAGTCAATGGCCCAATTGGAAATACCGCCAAAATTCAGATCCTGTTTGTGTATATTAGACGAATGACAGATCACGAGTATAGGGGTGCTTGCTCGCCATCGTACCTGGTACTTCTTTATTCTGGATTCCTTGACCGACTTATTCATGTATGCAACCCACTCAGTCCCTAGCAGAGTCAGTAAGTGTACTTGATTAAACAGACAGTGTCTCAGGTAACAGTTAATTAACCAACCTTTGTAGATGAGATAGTTGCTATCCCTTTTCTCATCATACCATGCCTGCACAGAATTGGCCTCTTTCTCATTCAAGATATTTAAGATCTCGGCATTGGAAATATAACCAGAAGTGTTGGTACACTTTCCCTTGGCAGCGGCAGACAGGGGGCCTACAAAGGTACACATTGGACCTTTGCATTTGGGATCTGTCATCTTAATCGAGCGCCCATAAGTTGCGATACCAACAACTACCTGCCTAGCATCAACACCGGCCTTTGTAATCATGGACAATGCATTAAGGGTCTCTGTCATGTTCACTAAGCTCTGTCAGCTGGTAACAAGATGGGGAGAGGGAACTCTGCCGGTGCGCACATACCGTGAGATCTTAGGCAGCCGCCTTTCGGACATCCGTCACTGGCCCAGTGACTCTTAAAGTCCCATTGGCCTGGAAGATTCTCAAAAATTCAGCAAACGATTACCTAGTAACGACGATATATATGGAGACATGTTTCTTACCGTGAAGGTCATACGTCATATAAACTATATAATCCACCGTCTTTGCAATCTCTGCAATAGGGAACGCTTTAAGATACCAGTACGATGCTGGCGCAGCAATCGAGAGAGTTGTTCCTGTTGGTAACTTCTTTCTGATGAGTTGCAGGAATTTAAGATAATTGGAAGGATCATTTGGAGATCCGCTTGGAATCGGAAGGTCGGTAGCCTAATCATATAAGTCACTTGTCGAGGTCGGCAGTTGTTGGAACATCACTTACACCAGGATACTCCCAGTCAAAGTCCACCCCGTCAAGATTGTTAATTTTAATAAAATTGACAACCTGACTTGCAAAGAACTCGCGATTTTCCCGCTTGATTGCCTGGCGTAATGTGGTATAGGTGTCGACGCCGACGGAGAACGACCACCCACCAAAGGCTGCAATGCGCTTTATCCCACTTAGAGCTTTGAAGTTCTTAAATTGGCCGTGGGGATCCTCGACGCTGATTTTGAAATCTTTGGTGATGTTGATAAAAGCGAAGTGTAGATGAGTATAACCTTCACCTATTTCACCAACCGTTCGGACATCCATATGCATGCATGGGCGGTCGAAATTCCATGACTCGTAATATGCAATCTTCTTGAAGCTGTCTGGTGCCTTTCCATTATTCACCAATACCCATGCCGCAGTTGGAGATGCACCCATTCTCCCCATGTCGAGACGTGCCCGGATTACCAGTCGCGGACTTGGAGATGGTGCAAAAGTCTTTGGTAGTGCCTGTTCCCCGTTAGCGAAGCAAAACACAAGATTTGGCATAAATAAAATAGGATGATCACGTACCGCAACTTCCCCATACATTGCAGCAAGCTTTCAAAGGGCATGGATTAAGAGTAGCGAAATCAACACCTGCCGGAGGACTCTTGGTCCCGGGCTTTGTTGGCCCGCACATCGCATTCGAAACAGGAGCTGGGAGAGGAGGACTACCTTTACTTAAACAGATAGTTTGGCCGACAAGTATAGTTTTGCAACCATTCCAGCCCCTAAGGAATATCAGTTCACATATGTCTATTGTGCTTACTGAAGCCCATTATTATAGTATTTTCCGAGGAGGAAAAGGTCTTACCATGTCTTCTTGTTAAATGCCTCCAAATCCGTTGCTTTCAGGCTATGTGAAGCAGCAATATCCGCACAGTTATCGCTATTCTGTGTTGAGATCGAGGTTTTAGTTCATCCACAATTACCAGCTTTTCTATTCTCAACTAAAGACTAACCTTGATGGTATAAGTTGCACACTCTCCATTTGATTTTGGCTTGGGTCGTAGATCTGGCAGTGATCCAGGAGAGCAGCAGACGGGTTTACCAACAGCGAGGGTAGAACAAAGTTTCTTGTCATAACTGTTGTAGTTTTCGAAGTTTGCTCCACTAATGCCACATTTCTTAGCAAGGCTTTCACAGGAGTCGCCCGAAACCGTTTTGGCGGTTTTGCACTCGGATCGACGATGGACATGAGAATGGGTATGTCGGATCGTGGAGTGTTCTGTCATAGTCGACCGGCTGTGAACATTAAGGTTGGTAAGTAATCCTATTCCTCTCGAACCATCAGTCGGGACGCATTGTGCCCGGCTCCAGGATCTAAGATAGCCTTGAATGACGATGAGGTCATTCTCTGTGCTAATCGCAACGCCCAATGTATGCTCCGAGTCTCGCCCCTTGCCACAGATCTGGATAAAGCTCTTTGTGGCGCCAAGGATGTGAGGTCTAGCAGTCAGCTGCGAACCAAAGGCTGATACAGCACTTGTTTTGTCAATATTTGCCCCGATATAAAGCCCAATTACTGTATTGTTGCCAAGACTAGAGATGCAATCAGTTATAAATAGGAAATAATAACAGCAGGAATACTTCAGAGTGTTGAATACTCACTATGTGAAAAGGATGACGTCCTGGTCCGCCTCCATCACTTCCAGCAGTTGGTTCTGAATACTTTCGAATGTGGCCAAAACATATTGCTCATTTTTTTCTTCTCCAGATGGCCACCATGCCAGGTCGGCAGTAGTGAGAAGAGAGCGCTCAAACATTTCCCTTTGTTTGCCAATTTCAGCCGTCATACCGTTGAGTTCGCTGCCAGTAAAATTGGAAGTAGTACATGCTCGGAGTTTAACTATGGTCTCATGGCCATCTAGAGGGGTATGAACGGCAAAGTCGAAGAGCATCGGCTCATTACAGAGTAGCAGCCTCTCCACGGAACCATATACAGTCCACTCATGACGGCCATGACCGTTACAAGCCATAAGGCAATGATAGCTCACATGGCCATAACTAGTCCCAGAAATGGCCAGGTTGGCAAAACCGATAGTCATGATCCATCCAATTAGGAGGCAAGAAGAAAACTGCCACCCCATTGGAAATTCTTTTGGTTGTAGAAAATCTAGAAGGCAATTCGTATCTGAGAATCAAGATAAGTGGTGTAGTGGTGTCTATAAAGGGGAAAATATTAGGTTTGAGGTGGAGATGGAAGAGATTAAATACTCCAAGTTTATATCTGATAGGGTGGCAAGTCCTGATAGGAAGGAATATAGTCGCCGATTATTTACGCTTTCCATGCGCAAATCAAATCCCACATCGGATCAATAAGTCGAATCATTCTCCTTTTCCAAGAGTCTACAGCAATGCCAATATTAGGCAACCAGGCAACCTGCATAAAGGACCGTGCGGTGGGTGCAAAGAGCAAACGGGAGGCCATCTCAAGCAATCAGGGTTCTTGCATGGTGGCTTGCCTTACGAGGATGTGTTGTTCGTGATTGTTGAGAATGAAGGAGCAGCCTTAGGATAATTCCTGTTATCCAGTATACTGCCAAAAATGGAGCATTAACCTTCACGGCCTTTGTTATACGTAGGCGTCTCTCTGAGGTCTGGGCATATTTTATGTATAAATACCCAAACGTCGATCCGTCGACTCTTGGTCTTTTTCTCATTGATTTAAGATCTATTAAGCCTTTTCAAGATCCGCTCTTTCGTCTCAGTGCATTTCTTTCTGATCGTTACAATGAGAATATCGTTTTATCTAGTCTCCTGGTCGTCAACGCCATCGCTGGCGGTATACGCGGAGCGTATGAGCGCGTGTACATCTGGCATGCTTATCAAGCAGAGATAGAATTTATGAAACATAATGATGGTGCTGTCGATATCAACCGTCTCAAAATTTGTCATGGCCAAAGAGGAACCGGTCCAGATGGCACTCTCACACTTGGCGAATTTGTCGAATTCAGTAATAGACAAGGCAACACTAAGGGGCCTGTTCCGATAATTGAAGCTGAGAAATTCACGGACATACAAAGTTTGGCGTCGAAGATACTTGGCCAACCAATACCATATACAATGAAAAATACATGGTTGACGCCATCCAACATCATATATTCATCCAAGGGCGCTTATACCAAGATGCTGACGGATGTTGCCAAGGAATTACACACATTCCGTCAAACATTGGGAAACACAGAACGCATTACGACGGCTCTAGAAGCCCTCGTTCAAGTATATGAATGGCGAGAGACAGATTATGACCGCTTCCGCGTCCCTTCTCTGGAGCAGAGTCAAAAATTTCGTAAAATTGAATGGAAATTTTGGTATCTCCAAGTCCCTTCCAAACAGACATGGAACAAGCGCATTGATTGGGACGGCACAATAGAATCTAAAACCAATTCGTGGTATGCTACTATTGATGATATCGAAAATGAGGTTCTGAACTGGGAACGGAATGATTTTTTCCAAGGTCCCCATGGCGCCACCGCAAAAAGTCATAAAAGGGCTGCGGAAATTGTTCAGGATGCAATCAATATGTACCACAACGGACCAGGCTGTTGATGCATGGAAATTGCGCACTGGGATGCGTGAATGGCTACATTCGGTCGACTTTAATCCCAGAGCTCCATGCATAACGTACTTCCTAGTCACATATATTCAAGGCAGGGGGGAATGTGAAGAAATTCGATTTTGGTAGAGTTAGGCTCGTATAGATGGTAGCAGGTAGTTTGGTAGATTTTGCGAAAGAATGAGGGAGAGAAATATGCTTTAGCGATTGCTCTTAAGTTTTCCATAGCAGTGCCATGTACGCAGTGGTATACCAATATACAACATAAAATACATTGTGAATTTATAGTAGCCAAGGTACAATTTACTCTTTCATGTGGTAATATGTCTCCCAGAGGTATATTGCCTATTATGATTAATACATTAGCATCTGGAACAAATGTATCCTGATTTGTACCACTATGGAAACCATTTTCCAATCTCGTTTGCGTATGTCATTTAGGACATCTATGAATGACAGAATGCGAAAATCGCTCAACACAGCGCAACAGATCAGATAGACTCTCATTATCATTGTTTGTTCGATTACGAAACAAACTGCTATGTGACATACCTTTGGGCGCACGGCTTACCTGCTACTGCGATAGCTTCAATATTATATACCCAACGAGATAGTATCGCAAACAACATCTACAATGCCTCAAGTAGAAGGAGAGAAAGGGGTCTACTTGATA
The DNA here is from genome assembly GCA_003012085.1 of Trichoderma brevicompactum. Lineage (NCBI taxonomy): Eukaryota > Fungi > Ascomycota > Sordariomycetes > Hypocreales > Hypocreaceae > Trichoderma > Trichoderma brevicompactum. The sequence continues at coordinate 58,321 of PXNZ01000545.1, read as the reverse complement.
AATCCATGTAACATAGTCTGTAGACACGTCATTCGACGCCACCTACAAGGTAAGTATCCGCTTATATGCGAGATTTAGTAGTAGAAACAGAGACAACAAACAAGATTAGTTCATTCTGGTGTCTTGGCCAAAGCGAGGCCTAGATTTAGGCAACAAAAGCCAAGGTGCACGTGCCCTTTTGACATGCAGCTTGTTGGGTGGCCCTTTCGTATGGAAGAGGCGCTGCTAACAAACCCACCAGAGTGCGTGACACCAAAAAATCTGTCTCTCTTCTCCCCCTTTCCATTTCGCGTTCCCCATTTTCCTCTTCTCTTTCTGTCTTTACTCTTCCGAACAGTCTATCTTCTATGTCCTCCAATATGGCAAATGCTACCATCCCAGACAACCCTCGGCGAAATACTTTCATCGAAGACCTTCCCTACTTGATTCGATATGAAATCATGAAGAGGCTCGAAATGTCAGATCTCAATGCGCTCTCACGTGCTTCACCAATCCTCTATCGGCAAGTTATACAAGATAGAGCTCACATTTATTATGGAAGGCTCAAGGAAGAGCTGGGTAGCGTACTGCTAGACGCCTATGCAGCATATCAGACAACGCTTCCGCCCTTTCCGAGTGGTATAAGGGACACATCGGTTGTACGGCCATTCCTAGAGTCATATGCAAGCAGACGTCTCTCTGAGAAACAAGGTCCGTTACTGAAGGACCTTGGCGAGGACGTCATGATCTCCATGATAGAGTTCCAAACATCAATTGTCGCACCGCTTGTTAAAATATACACCCAGTGGGCACTCGAACATATGTCAGAAGAGATGCAACGTCGGATGGAAAAGTCAATTCCACCAGATGGAGATGGTCCAGATGTGAGCAACTTGACAATTACGCTTAGTGCAACGGAACGTATGCGGATCACGAGAGGAATGTACCGCTTCCAACTGCTCTGTAATATTGTCGGGTCACAAGGCCGAAGCAGGCCAAGATTTGGCAGTGAGCCGTACTTTAGCGGCGAAGAAATGCAAGAGCTTTTCTGTGGTCTATTTGAACCGTGGGAAATTGACGAGATTGCGTGTATCCAGTACTTTGTTGATGAAAAATGGGTACGCATCTGTAATGAGTTCAAGAGTGATATAGGTGAGACAAGCCCTCTTTTCGAAGAGGTGAGCCCTCCAGGTGGAAGGCGATTAAGCAACCCATGTGAGTTTTCTTCTTCTCCTGTCTTTTGCCTTCCCATCAATCGGTTTTTTTCGTCTCCTCGATACAAACTCCTTGAGTCTGAATGTCTAACAGAAACTGGGCCTTTAGCCGCTACAGGACATGTCGCTGATGGCACTGTTTCCCGAGGCCTAAGACCCATGCATGCTATTTCATTTGTGGATGGTGACCGAAACAATATCATCCAGATATTGCACCAGGAATTGTCGTGGCCCACGATTGAATACATCGACTTTGGCTTTGGCGGATATATACAGTGGGATCAGCGAAGACGAAATCCAACTGAGAGGGATTTGAAAGAACAAAGGCGCGACCCTCTTCCATTCAACGGAGATGGGGAATCAAATGAGGACGAGCTTCGGCCACCATGTACTTGGGTTATGCTGTGGAAAGGCACATACTCTAATATCTACGCTTTCGATGATGATCTACTTTACTGGGGGTACGTGATGTGGGACAAGGACCGAATAGACGCTGCAGGGGCAGAAAGAATTACTGCTTTCACTCCAAACTACAAAATCCCACCCGTTGGAGATTTAGATTACAGCAGCTATTGGGAGGAACGAGAGAGATGGGATAATTATGTTGAAGATTTTGAAGATTTTGAATAGAAGAAGTTTACGGCAAACTTGAGAAAAAAACAGCATATGCGAAGGACTGCGGGTCTTGGGCCAAAATGAGATAATCGGACTTCAATTTGTGCACTGGCAGTCGATCATATCTGGTAACTAAAAGTATATTCGTTTGCACAAGCCGGTAGCTTGCAGCCACGTGGGCCTGATTTGACCGCCGCTGGCAGTCGGTAGGACCGTATATGGAACTCATTGATGAATCCTGTCAATAATGCGTTGTGCCGCTCTCCGTCTTACACGGAACGAGTCGGCCAGCCCGCCCGTTGCCTATGACTTGTTTGCCAGCATCTGCTCCCCGGACCAGTGGCGAGAATTGGAGTGCTAATGAGACAACCCATCTATTGATTGCAGAAACTAGGCACCGACAGGTAGAAGCACTGCGCATTTTTGCAGGTTGTGCTTGTTTGCTTTACGGTATGATGCCTAACTAGGTAGCAACCCCGTGCATATTATTATAGTACTGCTCTCGTGTATGGTATATTCCACTGCATACAAATAAAGTCACTTGAAAGTAATTGTCTTCCATATATTGAAGCGTGTCCTCTCATAGAATCAACCGCCGTCGGCCCAGTTGTACATATAGTGGATAATGTTGTAGTTAATTAATTACGCAAGCATAGCGCTTCTTCAAATGTGAATCTCCTTTCAAACTTCCTTCACTTGTTTCTTTCACGTGTATTTTCGGGTTTGAGAGTTCGCTTTTCTCAACGAGTTGTGCCCTATATAGCTCTAATACTTTGTAACTCTACTTTGTAGTATCACTCTAGATACGAAATGGTGTTTTCATTTCGCTTAATTCTCTCCGTATTTACTATATACAGCAAGTACCCGAGGTATTCTCTTCTCTATACTACTCTGTATTTTTATGTTCATCGGTATATCATAAGAGAGCTGCGCGGTGTATCTGTGGAACTACCCCAAATTTATCCTCAGTTTGCTTTACGAGCTCGTCTTATGCTCCCAGCTACACAACATCGGTTCAGCTGAAATACTCCAGATTGGGGTGTGCAAGGTGACTCACATATCTAAGAATAATTTCCACAGAATTGAAAATAACAGCCCCTGAAGACCATTGCTCAAAATTCGTGTCGTCAGCCCTCGCCCAAGTAACCCTGATATCCCATCATCCCGAACGACCAGTCGTACAGCCTCGCCTATGCAAAGACATTTAATAAATCATCCACTAAGAGGAATAATAAAGACAGGGCAAAAATATTTACCATATGAGACTTTGGTGTCATTGACCTGCCGGTAGGTCTTCACTACCCTCAGAGAGTTTGAGATCGAGTCAGAAATGACTGACGCGACGAACCCTATAAAGGCCAGGCGCAGCAACCATAAGAATAGTTCGCTCTTTGGAGGCTCTTGGATGGCTTCGGTTAAGTAGTTATACTGCAGCGATGTGAGCATATTCATTTTCGACATGGGGTATAGGCTGTAGGACCGAGTCTTACCGTAGCAAACCAGGGATAGTGTCCTACAAATGTTGCTCCTGCGGTGGCAAATGCTCCCCACCACAGGGTTGCGACTCCGTGTTCCTTGATGCGTTGGCGAAGAAGCGCAGTCCCACCGGCGCCTTGCGCTTGAAGCGTCGTCTTCAGAGTATCGACGGGAGTGAGAATCATGCGGAAGCCGGCAGCACTTAGCGTTGCTGCATGTCAGCAATGAATTTTCCATGTAATGTGTGAAGGGAGGTAAGATATGAGCATACCAAAGAGAGGCAAAAACAGTTTTCCCAAGAGATGGCAAATGCTTCAGATATGAATTAGACTGGAGCAATGCTAATATTCCAGCATTGGCTGCTGTGTCTCCAAATCTTGCTACAGGTCCTATAGATGTTCAAATAATGAGATTTAATCAATGTCTAAGAGCATGCAATGAGATTGGAAGATCCCCTACCTTGGATAAGTGCAGCTCCGATGCCCGAATAGTATCGACCGAATCCTCCATCTGCGTAGAGTATCTGCGTTGCACTGGTGAAGGAAGCCCCGAAGCGGTATTGATAGTTCATAATCGTGCGAAGCGGCTAAGTAGGAGCACATAGGTTTAGCCACAGGGATCGAATACGATTGGATGAATGTGCAAGTGTGTTAGTGAGGAGTACCATGAGAAGTAGAACCTGTAGAACCATAGCTGCTGCGCCGCTCAGGCCGCCGCCAAGAGCTTTCCTGAGTGCATCTTTCAAATCGAACTGAGAAATATTGGGTTAGATGCACAGCCTAACGTAGCCTAGGTAATACCAGATTTTGTAGCACTGACATTGACATCGCCGTCTGCGTCAATCCATCCCTTGACAAAAACCGCGAGAACAATAGCTGCAACAACAGCCCAGAATATCCTCCAAAAGTACGAACCAACCGGCTTCTTCCCGTCCTCTTGCCGGTCCAGCCGGGATTGGTCCGATTGCTCTCCTACAAGTAGAGGTGTGCTTTCATTATGGCTCGTTTGAGTCTCAACATCGTCCTCGCGAGCCATGGCTTCGGCCTGCGCAGCGCCGTCAGAATCTATGAGGCTATCTCAAAATTAATATTGACAATCAGAAGGCCCAGTGATTGTTGCAGCTGTTAAAAAGTCGCGACCAAAGCATCTCCAAACCTGCTTTCATCTACGATGACAAATGCGCGACATACTGTGTCAGCAGGGGGTAAGCGTACATTTAGCGAATAATATCACCTACCCAGATTGGTCATCATTCACTCTGATGCAAATGCAGATGAGAATTGCGAGACCACCGTCGGCATTTGCAGGAAACGCAGAGCGCCGAACGGCCGAGTCGGCCCCGGGAATAACTTACATTTTAACTCTGGTTTTCGGGGAGCACATGCGGGCAAGATTTTGTACTCCGGACGGAATACGGAGCACTCAGGGCGCCTTCCCTCATGTAACCGCCGGTTGTTCTACTTATGCCAGAAACCAGGGCTTATTTATAATATTGCACCGGGGATTCTAAGAGGTAGGATCCGTGAAGAGGAAGAGAGTACCCACAACATATTTGTACTGTGTAGAAATAATGTAATCCACAAAGGCGCTCTATTAAGCAACCACTTTCTAAGCGCTGCGGCTGAATACTATTTCCTTCAACGGCGCCGATGTGACTAGCCCAATTTCTCACAGGCGAGAGGCGCAGAAGCTTCGTTTCTTATCTAATCCGGTATCTCATAGGCCCTATAATTCTCATAGCATTGGAGTGTATATGAACCCTGAGCAGTGATACCTACATAGCCCCACCGCCATTTCACTCCAACGGTGTTCGTAACATCGGGATAGTTGGTTGCAAGAATGAAATGAGTCCATCAACCAGTCGTTGTGCATAGATTCAAGAGTGATGGAGGCGCTTATGGCTATTCACTACTCTGTACACCTACGTAGATAACATCAAGTTCCGGTCCTGATAAATGAGGATATGCATTGTGTATTCCGACTAGGCTCAATTCATATGTGTTAAATTAAGAAAAGCGGTTGTTATTAGAATAAAGTGATTATGGCAATGTGCCCAACGCACAAAGGGTGCTGCATAGGTGTTAAAATCCGTCGGGAAATACCATTCGTAACAACTATCACTTGTCCTAAGAGCGATCAACATTGTACTTCAAAAATAGGTGGAAAAAACTAAGGCGGGTTGTAGCATGAAAATGCTGCGATCAACAAAGCCTAACAGCTTCAGTCTCGTGAAGGCATCATGTCCAGCAACCGTTACTTAATTCCGGTTTCTCTATGCAGATTTCTATCTGCAGATCCATCACCCTGAGATCGCACTAGACTTCCTAGCGCAGTGCCTCAAACAGCCAATGTACAGTATGTAATAGATATATGGCCAGACTGCAAATAATCAGATAACCTCCAACCTCACACGGCTCAACTCAAATCTTTTCAGCTCGCAATTCCAATCTATACACATGGTCAACAAGCTCGCCACTGTAATATACATCTTCCCAAGTTGCTGCTTATCGTTTTATTGTACCGTGCTATGGACATACACCCTCACCAACAAAGCGCACTCTTTTGTCTGGTTGGATAACTATCAATTCCTGATGTGGAGAGGGGATACTGTGTAGAAACACCTGGTCCACCAACCTGAACCTGAAAAGCATGGGCATTAATTGTTTGCAGTTTGCAGCTCGCATCAAGATATGCCCAAAGCATAGTAATGTTCGCGCAGATGATATCAAAGAGTATAAATATGCGACATGTTTCTTGCTTGACTTTGATTGGCAGCTATTGCTTGTATCACGGCGCCTCTAAATATCTATTGTATGGCTTCTCCATGGCTATATTTAGCAAACAGGTTTAAGAGAAGCTGCTATCACATTGGAGATGCCTTACTCCACTCCATATTTCGTACCTACCACTACCCTTCAGCCGCCATTTGGAGCATGTTGGTATGCAATCCAGGTACGGCACAACTGCATTTATTTGAATGCCGATAGTTTTCCAAGAAGAAGGCTAGGCTGACTCACATAGGATTCAAAGCTTGCTCTTTTGCCGATGCTAATCTCATCGATGAGTACAAGTGTTCTTCTATCATACTCGTTGGCCGTTCAGCTGCTGCCCTAATTGTCATCCTTGCCTTTTCCATCGTCTTTGCCCTTACCCTTCCCATCATCCTTTCCCTTTCCATCATCTTTGCCTTTGCCGTCATCCTTCCCCTTTCCTTTACCATCATCCTTTCCTTTTCCATCATCCTTTCCTTTTCCATCATCCTTTCCTTTTCCATCATCCTTTCCTTTGCCGTCATCCTTTCCTTTGCCGTCATCCTTTCCCTTTCCGTCATCTTTGCCCTTTCCGTCATCTTTCCCCTTTCCTTTACCATCATCCTTCCCCTTCCCATCATCCTTTCCTTTACCGTCATCCTTTCCTTTACCGTCATCCTTTCCCTTTCCATCGTCTTTCCCCTTGCCGTCATCCTTTCCTTTTCCATCATCTTTGCCTTTGCCATCATCTTTTCCCTTGCCGTCGTCTTTCCCCTTTCCATCGTCCTTCCCCTTGCCGTCGTCTTTGCCCTTTCCATCATCTTTGCCAAGTTGAACGTCCAGTTGACGAGGCTGTGTGTTCTCATAAGTTTCCGCGGCAACACCACGGATGTCTACTTTGGAGCGGACACGGCCCAGAGACCCTGCTATGGCGCTGCTGGCACAGGTGGCCACAAGTAGGGCGACGGAAGGCTTCATTTTGTTTTTGAATTTGTGTGTATTTGTGTGTGAGTGAGTGTGTGTGTATGTGTATGTATGCTTATACAAGTGTGATCTTCTCTGTGTTGAAGGAGAAGTGGTTGTGCTTAGAACCAAGATAGTTAAGCCAAGTCTCCGTCGTTGGATATGCCGCTCAGTTTATATCAGGAAATCGTGTCTGAAAGGGTGATTCGGCAGGGGCCGGAATTTTCACGGATCTTCAACGTCATGTTATGGCGGCTGTGCTTACAACGTGTTCCACGTACGTTTACCAGGTTCGGAGTATGGGGTGGGTCAGTTCCTGTTGAGCCATACGAGTATTAGCGCCCACTTAACTAGCAACAAACAACAGATTGCAGCCTCAATGTGGACGGGAAGGATCGGGCCCTTCCTAAAGAAGGCATAATATGCAACTAGGCGCAGTAGTCTATGTTACACATTCTCTGTTTAAGCGAGTTGCCAATTTCTCCTGAAAGATCAGAGCAGCACGCATGCCTGAATGGGCATCTAGTACAAGCTATGTTTTGAATAATATGAATAATATGAATAATATGAATAATAGGATTAATAAAGAGCTGCAATGATACCAGAATCTACTAGGTGTACGTATCAACAGTCTAAAGCACCACAAAGTAGTAGATTGCCTAAATTATGGAAAGAGGCAAACTGTAAATATCAACTCAGCCGAAACAGTTCTTATTATTCAAAGTACTATAATACGGAGCAGACCTCAGACAAATCAATAATTTCTATTAATCATATTTTTTGTGATTGTACGCCCGTTTTACGAAAAGCTTACGGCGCAATTCGTATAGGGGCAATCCGTAGTGCCAAAGAAGCTACGAAGCCGCACTTATTTTTTGGGGACACTTTAGCGTCTACATCTAAATGTCTTCTCCCTTGTCCTCGAAACAAGAGAAACGGCACGGGCCTTGGTCATAGTTAGGACTAATAACCCCAGTTTTCGCTTTGCTTAGTTTGAGATTATATAATCGTAATTTTTGGTAGTTATGGGGAGGATAATGTATTTATCCTTCGGAGATGTAATTTTCTGCCGTCTTTGGACTATTGGCGAGAGTTTCGGGCTATGTACCCGAGTGACGCGTCTCAATCTGACAGAATGACAAAATTCTCATCAATAGTCTCAATACTAGACACCGCCTCAGAGTAGATCACTCGGCCGGATAGCAGCCGGAAAAGCCTGCCCAGCCCCGTCAAATATGGAATATGCAGGGAATTCTTGATACGTGTACGAATCTGACAGCATCAAGAGCCTCAAAATAGAATTAAGGTCCATGCCCCACACAACGCTAACTCTGAGTCAAACGCCATTAGTTGATGCATCAGGAGGATTTGAGCAACTGACTCGTAAGGACGGGGCTGCATTCAAGCTTCAATGAATGTTAACGCAGTATCTGTGATTAGTAGGACTTACCTCTAGTCTAGTCTTTTCAACACTCTATTGGACACTAAATAACACTAAGGAGCTTGATACGCCCCAGAACTAGGCAAGTATGTGCGCCATCTTTGTATTTTGTAGCTTTACTGTGTTTTCATCTTTGTTTGTGTTACGTGTCTCGTGTTGTAAAATGGGGTGGCTGTGATGCAAGTGCTCCCTCTGGAGGGAGACGGAACACGGTAAGTATGTGCGTCATCTCGTATTTTGTAGCTTTACTGTGTTCTCATCTTTGTTTATGGGGTACGTGTCTCGTGTTGTAAAGTGGGGTGGCAGTGGTGCGAGCAGTACTCCCTCCGGAGGGAGATAAGTATTATTATGTCTAGGCTCTCATGATATTGCTCCCTTAAGCAACTGCCGAAAATCTGGCGTTATAAAATTGGAGAGCAACAACACCCTGCTGGTGGGGGTCGAAGGCATAATCCGAAGAAGTTGAACACGGAGTGTACACGGAGTTTACGCGCCCCCATGTCTGTGCAGACGGATATCGTGGCTTCTTTTTGCTCATAACGCTGCTGCCTAACTGATACGCCTTCAAGAATTCATCTGTCTGGATAATTGCAGCTAAACTCGTCACAGCTGAAGCATACGTGGACCACTTCGTGGGTTGGCAACAATACGAACAGTCTGCCGAAGGCTATATCCACTATCTTATGATAAGTGCTATAGTGCTTCATAACTGCAGTGATATTCGAAAAGTTATTAGCACGGCGCCGATTTTCAGTTCAACTTTTCTTTCTTCGGCTTCAATTGCTGCTCTTATAATCAAGGAAACAAGATGAAGTTGACAATCATCCCTGAGTTGCATGCGTTTGCAGCTGTAGCATCAGCTCTCCAGCATCAGGTTTCCTCTGAAGATATTTGCTCTTCATCTCTGCATCAGCACTCACATCTTGACCACTTTGAGTGGGAAGAGTGCGGATACATTAGCAACAACCTTCTCAACTCTTTATCAATAGCAAATTCGTCATCTACGTGGACATCACAAAGCGACTGTTACAACAGCACCGAGTCATTCTGTGTCTTTTCATCCAAAGATTTTGCGGGTGGCCGAGGCATATCCATCTTAACAACGCCTGACCGCATCAAGAATTTTCAAGAATTACCTTCATTTGTTGAAGCAAGTGTCTTGTCTGGCGTAAACGAGCAGCCATCGCCACCTTTTGAGGAGAAAGAGCTCCCTGGGAGGGGGCGTGGACTCATTGCAAACAAGATGTTGCACCGTGGCGATAGGATATTTGCACATACCCCCATCATGATGCTGGATGGGGAGACTTTCACAGAGCTAGAAAAGAGGGATTGGCTCGAGCTAGAGCAAGTAGCACTTAATAATCTTCCTGTCAAAACACAGAAGCTATTCATGACGCTATTTGGTCGCCCAGTAACAAATCCAGTCAGTGATCGGATTGACACCAATGCCTTTCAAGTTCGGATGTACGGAACCAAATATTATGCAGTCTTTCCTGAGATAGCTGTAAGTACCTACACCACGCTTTTCCCATGGCAGAAGAGAACTCGGAAACCAATAGACTGCTAACCGTTACAGCGGCTCAATCACGACTGCCGCCCAAATGCGGTCTACTTTTTCGACAAGCGAACTCTTACACAATACGTGCATGTTATCACGGATATCACTCCTGGCACCGAGATTACCATCACCTATATCAACCCGCATATGTCGCGCGATGAACGTCTCAAGAAGTTATCCTCCATTTGGGGGTTTGACTGCTCTTGCAGCCTATGTACCCTACATCCAGAGCTATCCCGCGCTTCCGACGATCGCCTCGCTCAGATCAACTCTATAAGCGATCGTCTGGAGAAGGATTGGGAGACGGCGTCGCCAGAAATGGCGCAGACGCTCATCAGCCTTTATGGACAAGAGCGGCTGCATGCACCAGCCAGTGATGCATATTGGTATGCAGCGATAACGAGCTGTGCAGAGGGGAAGTACTGGGACACTATACGGTATGCACGGTTGGCGATTGAGTTTGGGATGCTAGATTACGGGTTTGGAGACAAGAGCTTCGACGTCATGAATCAGTTGGCAGAAGACCCGGAGAAGGAGTATTGCTGGTTAAGGAAATTAAAGGTATAACTAATATAATTCATCCAAAGGGCATAATTAATGAGCGTCCTACGGCTCGCTATCTCATAGAAGTAGTGACCTCTGAGTCTAAATCCAATTCCCATAGTCTGTTCTTATAAAGCCTTGTTCATCAAAGAGTCCTGGATCGCTTAAGGTCATATGTAGTAAGCGGCTTCCTAGTCTCAATAATCAGGATGGGATTATATAATCAAAGGGGAAAGGTCCTGCAGCGACCATCTGCTGAATTTACCTTCAGTGAATCTCAGTCCGGAGTTCGAGAACTGGGCACATCCCGATAGAAAGGATGCATGTACTACAATTGCATGATACAGCTGGTTTTAGCTTGAACAGGTCCCCATTTATCCAATAAAGGTTCCAAAAGGGCAGTCTCAAATCCCGTTTCAGTTTGATGGGATGAATCTATTGGGCATGGAATTTGTCGAGTATTCAGACCCCGTATCCCGAACTCCGCAAACACACATCAGCTACAAAGTACATGAAGGAGAATGAGAAATTGACTATAAAATCGTTAGACCGGCTAATGGTCGTGCCTTTTTGACCAATTGAATGATAAATTCCAACAGCTTCTTCATATCAATAATAGCTGCAGTCGTCTTTCTTTTGCAACCGCGATGCCACCATTTCAGAAGACCTTTTCCGTCGAAGAGATTCCAGAGCTTTCGGGGAAAGTAATCATCGTGACTGGGTAAGTTTGATGACTGTTATTCCGAATGCGTCCCTGCTTATACAACCCGCCTACACAAGTGGTGCCACAGGAATTGGCAAAGAAACAGTAATCCAGTTATTACGACGCAACGCCAGGGTGTATGTGGCATCTCGATCAAGAGGGAAATTTGAGAAACTCGCTGGGGAGCTCGAGGTTGCCGATGCGCAGATAATCGAAAAGCTCAAGTTCATCGAGCTTGACTTGTCTGATATGCGAAGCTGCATGTCTGCGGCAAAAGAGTTTATCGCTCTTGAAGATAGACTCGATGTTCTTATTGCCAATGCTGCCCTCTCAGTTGTAGTGAGTACTTTACACAAGCATATTTGGATAGCCAATCAAGGCTGAGCTGGTATTAACAAGACATAGCCAAACATACTGTCGAAAGATGGGATCGAGATACAGTTTGCCGTTAGCCATAGACTACCTCACACTCAGTAACGACCATATGCTAACACTCGATTAGACTAACGTAAGGCTATTCGCGGATTTTAACAAAGATATGAATCACTCACGCCAGCATCCGTATATCTAGCACCTCGGGCACTTTGTCTTTATAACAGATCTTCTGGTACTACACTGTCTATATCATTGCCCTTTTTGTGGTCGTGCGTGTGTTGATACGTCTGTAGCACCTCATTCAAAATACCTCTCGGGTGATTGGAGAGGCAAGAATAGTCATTGTCGCATCACATGCACATGCAATGTATAAATCGACATCTCCAGATAAAATCGACTTCGAGAGCCTCGGGCTCGAGGGATCGAAGACAATAGATAGTCTCTCCGAAGTCCAGGCTAGCCTGCAGAGGTGAGCATACAGACTCTGAGATACCACCGCATTTGTCATCGAGAAAGGGCATATGATACTAATCTCCTAACAGATATGGACGATCAAAGCTTGCAAATATTCTATATGCACGCCACCTGCATAAACAGCTTCAGGCAGCGGGCTACCCCAACGTTCTTGTTAACTGCCTTAACCCAGGCAAGTGACTCTAAGCTGCCATTTGGACATGGACATACACTAATAAAAGCTCGCGTGGTAGGTACTATTGGTACCGCTCCTGGCACTGACTCGGCTTCGCTTCCACCGTTGTTTGGGTACGTTAGCTCATTAATGGTTCGGCTAACAAGCATCCCACCGGAAGACGGTGCTCTTACTAGTTTGTTGCTAGCCGTTGATCCTGAGATCAAGGCAAAGGCACTGAGTGGGCGCTACTTTGACGTTGGACCCCTTGCGGGGAAATTCTATTACGGCTACAGTTGGGACGCTACGGACTCGAAAATGTCTGATGCCGCAAGGGACGATCAGCTCGCTGAGGCTCTATGGAAATGGAGCATGGAAGTGAAGGAGTCGGTTGAGGCCCATAAGGAAGCATGATCCCCATTTTAATATTTTGATATCATAATGGATCTACAGAAAAGGCAGGAGAAGGAAAAACAAAGAAGTGAGCACAGTTGTAAAAGGATGGATTAAAGTTTCGTTAAAGCAATCTCAGCATCCATTTCATTACGGTATATATTAGGTACCCTACACCACCTGGTTACTCCTAGAAGCTGCAAGACTTTCTTTTTCCTCTTTGAGTGCAGGCATGTATTGATCATGATATTCATGCCACAAAAGAAATGATCATAGGTGGCTTCTACATTACTCCATACTACTGTTTAAATAAAACTCTTCCGATTCCTCAACCGCTATATTTTTTGACTTTGGCTCAACATGTTCTTCTCCTAGGGTATCACATCGTAAGGTTTTTAAGGCTTGATCCTCACGTCATCACCACCTTTTTTTATCCACCACTAGCCTGCAACGATGCTAGTGCCCTAAATATCCGTCTGGCGGGGCATTTTTAGACGCGGCAGTGGGCCCCGCCATTTTTGGAGAGCTGCCGTCCAGCTCGCGCCCAGCAAAAGCAAAACGGTCGCTTTCAGCTGCGTCTTGACGCTGCGTCTCGCGCTTGGCAGCATCACCATCTTTCCATCTTCCTGCTCTTACAGGCTGCTGATTCTCTGCATGCGCTATCAATCCGTGTGATAAGCCGCTAATCCCCCCCTTCTGGCCTTGTATTGGCTATCGCGTACCCCTCATTTTCTGTGTTTCCCTTCGCGTCGACTGGCCTCCGATGCCGTGACCCGCTGACGGCTCTTGTCGCTGTTCTCGCAGCAGGATCTGGATAAACCCACGTCTTTCTGCAGGCGCCATACGAATTGCGAATCACCAAAAGGGCTGTTAGTGACGGATTTGGCCCGGCGGGATCGGCGACCAAGACGTCATTTGTTCTCCCGGCCGAGGTGAAACAGTCAAAATAACTGGCAGCGCTCGGCGCATTGGCCACAAAGCGCGGCTGCGATTAGCATTATTTCCGCGACGAGGCCGCAATGGAGAGGCCGAGGGGTCTGGCGGGCATGAGGTTTGGTGAGGCCGTCATAATAGACAGCGAAGACGGCCATGGGCATGAAAGCGGCGATGCTGCGCCGGCTGCTGCCCAACTGCGATCGCCAATGACAACCAAGACCCGCTCGCTGTCCGACAGCACGGGCACGCCGTCGAAGCTCTCGCCCAGCCCATGCATCGTCGAGACGACGAGACGGACTTCCAAGGACGACAGCAGCCTCAATCAACTGCCGCCGCCCGTGACGCCGCGACGCTCGGAGCTGCGCGGCCTGTCGATCCAGATGCCGCCTCGGCAATTCACTCCGCCGCCGGGAACACCGTCCGGCGCCTCCATCCGACCAGCTCCGTTGTCGCCCAAGCTGGATCACTCGCACATCTACGCCTCCCCTACCAATCTTCTCCCCCGCCGCTCCCGAGGCCTCGACTTCTCGCGCGCGGCCACCAGCCTCCACCATTCGACTCTGGCCGAACGGTCTTCGCCAGACTCGTCACCAGTAATAACCGAGAGGGGGATGAACATTCCTCCTCGGAGGGGTCCGTATGGAGGAACAGAACAGACATCCACGTCTCTGTGGTCTATGATGGGCAACCAGGAGAGACTCAACATCAGCACTTCGCTCGGGAGCAATCATGCCCCTCCGTCAGACTCCTCCAGCTCCTCCTCGGAAGACGAAGACATGGACGAAGACATGGACGAGGCCTATGTGACGACCCCTCAAGTGTCCAAGATGGGTATGCCCATAGGGCAAGGCGCTGGAAGCGGTCCCTTTGGCTCGCCGTCGATAGGCAGTCTCGCGAGCTTCCAACACAGGCAGCGGCACCGTAAGCAACCAAAGAAGAAGCCACGGGGCCCCCTTGGCCTCGGATTCAACCTTGCATCGGCCCTCTCAAGGTCACCGCCGAACAATTCAGCTGCGGCACGAGCTAGAAGGGAGAGCATAAGCTGGCAAGCAAACCAATTGCACATCTCATCGGGAGATGTCGACGAAGCTGGGGCCGCGGAAGGCAGCAGCAGTGACCAGAGGAGTGTGATACGGCGAGTAGTGACGCGACGGGGAAATCTTTTGGTGAGACTTGACTCTCGTGGATTGACCCCTGGTTATAGCCATGACCCCCCTCAGCTAATTCATTTCTAGCCCAAGGCAAAAGCATTCGCGCGCATACGGGCGGCACTTGCCGAAGAGGGCTCGCCAGCTGAAGCCGAATTCATGAGAGAAGCAGAAATTGTCAAGCAAGTCCGCGAAAGCGACGTCGATCTCGAGCCCCGTCACCAGCCCATAGGAGTCGATGCCAGCGCCATGACAACGGCTCACTCATCACCCAATCTGACCGGCAACCAGGAGGCTTTGGAAGATATCCCGGCAGACGACTCAATGGGTGATTTAGGCGCGGGCGTGTCAGGCACCTTTAAGCAACAGGCCATGAAGAATTCCAAAGGCAAGCAGTTTTGGGATGCGTTTTCTGAATCCAGCGGAGCAAGGACACCACCCCCACCACCGGCCTTTCTACCTCGCGGTTCGTCATCGGGGATGAGCGAGGATACTAATATGGATTCGCCTTCTCTGAGCTCTGCCGGTTTCCATGTAAGCACCTATCAATCTGATTCATGTCTAAGACTGCTCTAACAAATATGGTCACCAGAATGGCCAACTGCCCAGTGCGGCGGAGATTACCAGGCGAATCAACAACAAGCGCCGCCGAGACGACGACTTTGACCCGACGAGCTTCAAGCGCCGCGCCGTCAGCCCCAGCATAAGCGCACACAACTCACCCGTTGTGCAGAGCCCCATGCAGCGAGACGCCATGCCCTGGGGCTCACGGCCGGGGAGCACCGGCGGCGACAGAGGGAGCAGCGGGCAGAGCGAATCGGGGAGCCTGGGCGGGACGCCGGCGAATCCGCCCATGGGCTCGACGGGCCAGGTTAACAGGAAGGGCAGGGTCGGGTTGCAGGGAATGGTTGATACGAATGATGGCATTTTGCGCATGAGCATTGAGTGAACGCTGGCCTATCCCATCTATCCTCCTATCGTAATTACGATATCAGCATGAGGGTGGACAGGGGAATGGGGGAGAGAGGAGGCTATATTGCATTTGAACGGCGTTGATGGTAATCCTGCCGGGTTGGACCGGCAGACGTGTACAAGAACAACTATGGGACATGACTGTATTAAAAACGCCAAGGGAAGCGGTCTATATCTTATCTTCAAGAATCCTCGAGATGAAAAATTCAGGCATGTAAATTTGAAACACGGGGAATAGGGATATATATATATATACCTATATATATAAACAAATGTAGAATCTTTTGGCTTCGTTGCTGTTCGTCTTGGTATCTAATCCTGAACGCCTCGAGTATTACAAGACTTATAAACTAAAAAAAGCTGTATGATTTTTCCCCTTTTGCTTCTTCCTTAGCTGGCAAAACGTATTAAAAAAGCTGCACAAATCCAACGCCATATGATCACAAGGTAGTATAGATGCACATGCCCCCCCAATTTTCATCACGTTCTGTTTAAAAATCGACAACACCAATGCCCTCTTCAGGGACTTTGAGCGTTCCGAGCTTCTCGTCCAACCACCTCGCCAGTTCAGCCGCGTGTCTCCTCATTGCCACCACCGGCGCGGCACTCGCGCTCTCCAGACTCGAGGTTGTTAGGCCTCCGGCGCTAATCAGGCTTTCTACTTCGCTCGGGCTCCCGACCCCATCGCCGTTTTCGTGATGCGAGTGCGATGATTGGTGATGCTGGTCTTGCAGGCTGTATGCTGCAGGACCGACGCATACGAAGAGTAAGCCGCATTTGAGGCGCCGAATGATGACGGTGCCCTCGCTAAGCTGTACGGTGATTGTGACGGGTCTGATGGTGCGTCTTAGTCTCTGCTTGCTTCGCGCCTGGTCGGATGCGCCGGTCGCGTGTTGACCGTCTGGATCATGCTCGTGCTCGTTGTCATGGTCGAGATCGCGGTCGTGGTCGCTGCCATGAGGACTGCCTGGAGAGCTGCTTATCGGATCGGGAGTGCGCGATCCGGGTAGTGCTGTTGGGATGGAGGCGGAAGAAGATGTGTGGATGGCGAGTAGAGAAGCCGCGACAGTGGCGTGAGTTCGCAAGATGGACACGGGCTGCGATGAGGCGTGTGCTAGAAGCTTGCCTTGGGATGTGGTGAGGAGAAGAGTAGGCAGGTGAGCGGTCTGATGGGAGTGGAGGAAAGCATTGAGGCGCTTCGTGAGAAGGAGAGGCGGCGTGGCGCTGGGGACGGACATGGCTGGTTCGAGCCGTGGATCTGCTGGCGTTGGTGTTTCTTAATTTCGTCTGCGTAGATTCGCGGCGGGATGTTTCGGGTAGCAAAGCAGGGAGAGCCAAATCGACCGGGTTGAAGAAGAGGGAGAAGACGAGGACGAGGAGCCGAGGAGAGAGGCCGGGGG
Organism: Trichoderma brevicompactum; assembly: GCA_003012085.1. Lineage (NCBI taxonomy): Eukaryota > Fungi > Ascomycota > Sordariomycetes > Hypocreales > Hypocreaceae > Trichoderma > Trichoderma brevicompactum. The sequence continues at coordinate 41,227 of PXNZ01000545.1, read as the reverse complement.
AGCAGCCGCGTCACGAGCCCGTTTGCTTTGCTCGCTCGCTCGCTCTCCTGGAGCGGCTGGCCAGTCGGGCGAGTGTTTGGACGCCTCTTTTGCTCACGCGAGATGTTGTGTAACAATGCGGCGAGGCGCTGTTCCGGCTAATCAACTGGGCGATGCGAGACAAAAGAGGCCGGAGGTTGGAGGAGAGAGTTGGAGGTAGCTGAGCGAGCGAGCGACCAGGTCGTGGGCCTATGAGAGCGCTGGCGGCTTTCTGGTTTGGTTCTAGCGTTGCGCGGAGGCAGTCGCCAAGTCCCGCAGTCACGAGCTATGCATGCTTTGGGCTTGGCTTCTAGTACAGTGTTTGGTAGATGTCTGTAGAGATTTGTTTGATGATTACTAGTAGGGGAATTCTCTTGCGTGAGGTTATTCTGGAGAGATGGGAGTAGTGGTAGTAGTACTTGAATCAAGTGAATGCTTCACTGTAGGTATAGCATGCAGCCCATTACTAAGGCAGGTACCTCATTGAAGGTATGTACCTACTTAGTACGTAGTACGCAAGAGTCAGTGCCATGTGGAAGAGAATTGAGTTCATGCAACAGTGACAACACGAGGCAACCAAGACGAAAACTATCCATCAATCTATTCACTCGGCTAGAAAATAGTGTTGAAATTTACTCTCTCATAAACTATAACTGTTGAGAAAAAAAAAAGAGTCCATATTCTCCAGCAGGGCGATCCGCGTAGATCACGGCAAACTGTGTTCGGAAGAGATGCGCGATATTCCTCGGCTCTCCCACGTCTTGGCTGCATGCACGCTAAGATCCGTTTTATTAGATCAGCTCCGCAACGAACACTCGACCCAATTTTAATCCTCATCCCCAATCTCAGCTTCTAATACTACTGTGAAGTCTCCATCTCGGCCCGGTGTCTCGCCATCATGTCGTCCTCAATGTCTTTGTACTGCATCCCTTCTTCAGTCCCAAACTTCCAGTCCCAATAATGATCCATGACCAGCTTCGTCAGCGGCAGAACCTTTGCAATCTGGCTTCTGTTATTTGGATGGAATGCTAACAAGTCTCTCACCACGCGCCGCAACCCCCACGAATACTGCGCCATGGCCAAGTCATTATCCGTGTTGATTGTCGGTTCAAGGCAGTCAGGATGACGCGGTCGCTGGTGGAGGTAATACTGGTGAGTGCATTGCTGATCTCGTGGAACGTGTTCGCAACCACCCGTAGCACAACCACAGTCATCCCGTGCGGCGGCTTTTTGGAGACAGCCTCCGAGAGAACAGGATGTCATGTGGCAGCAGCTGTATTTCTTGCAGTAGAAGAGTGGCTGTCGACCCGTCATCATGGTGAAGATGACAACGCCGACAGAAAAGAGTTCGCTGGCGAGAGTGTATGGGTAGTCATCCTAGATATGCCGTGGTCAGTGTCTGCTTGAGATGGAAGAGAATACATATGCCGGCTTATCTCAAACATACCGCCGTATGCGTCTCGGCAAATTTGAGTAGTTGATGGCGCGTCATATCGAGAGTCTCGAGCCCCTGATACGGCGCCACTGCTCTGCTGATTTCTGCCTCTTCTTCCACAATGTCTGCTCTATCGCCGGGCGTAATGACATGATTCGTGACCACTGCATGCTCAAAGTTTCCCAGCTTACACAATCCATACGTCTCACTTCCACGAGGATGCTGAAAGAAGATGTTTCTCGGCTCAATCGCCCGGTGTAGAATCGGATTCCAGTCTTGATCCACTGACATCCATCTTCGTTCCTCTCCGTTTGGCGCCTTTGTATCTAGAAAGAGACGCTTTCCGTCATGGAGGTACGTGATGGCGTTGAGAAGTGACGTCAGGACATGCCAGCAGAGTGACTCGGGTAGATAAAAAGTAGAAGACACGTAGGGCTTTCCTTGGAAGAGAGCGCTGAGATTTGCAGCGTCGCAGAAATCCCACACAATGTAGTCTCGTGGCTGGTTAAGCTCTGGGGTTTCAGCTGTCGAAAGAGCGCCTACGATGGGATGCGCTTTTATATGGCCGGCAATGGAGATGATGTTTTCGTGGTTGAAGATTTGAGCAATGGCGGGCCCCTGATTCAAGTTGTACATCAGACTGTAGAATCCCAGAATCACATCGATTGTTTCCTGCTTGTTGGCATCCTTGACGTCGGATCCATCCAAGATGCCGAGGGGTTGGGCAATATATTTCACGCCGCGATAGTCGTTTTTCTTGACGGCGAACCAGGTGCCTTCACCCGTCCCGTTGAGAAGTTCAAAGTCGGAGGCGGTCATGATGTTTTCGGATGGCATGCGAAGTGGGAATTGATAGCGTATTGTAGAATCATGACGATAAAAAATGGAAATAGCAGCACAAGAGCCATGAGAATAAAAGATATCAAGAATTGTCATAGCTCGATTATGTTTGGCATGTTATTGCTCTTTGTTCTTGGCAACAAAGGACTGGGTGCACGATCCCCTTTGATCAACTTTTCCATTCCCAAATCCACTATGTTATGTGAGAGTTGATGTCAATGCAACAGTTTTGTACTTGCAAGTATCCAACGCTTTCTAGAACGGATTGCATTGCGTATTGCGAATAGAAAAAAAAAATCACATTAATTTCTCTGTATCGAGTTTTCGTTGGATTGTGAGGCTCTAGGCCGTAACGAATAGCTTCCATCTCAGCACCTACTGATAACTATCGCCCAACTTTTACGTGTAATAATGTTAAAGAATGAAATATACCTGATTCATAAAGAGGTATCGAACGAGCTCAGCGCAATTCAAGGATACGTATCCTTAGCAACAGACGAGCGAATTGGGCCCGACGCCACGAAAGAGGGTTTAGTTCATAGATTTGGCCTCCCTTATATAAACCCCCCACGATGACGAGTCGAAACTGCAGATGTAGATGAATATGAATTGAGGACCTCCCCAGGCCTTGGCGAATGGAATTGTCGTCACTTCTATCCATCTCACCTCCATCATGGAGCCGACTATGTACAAGATTGATCCTCATGGGGATACGCTTCTTATCCTCTATAATGTCAACAAAGGGTTTACGATGCGAGACTCAGCCTTCCGTTGGGATAACAACTTGCCACAATATTCAACCGAGGAATCGCAACGCTACGAGATGATGTTGGGGATCCTCCCCCCCAGTGCCGAGACTTCACCCGATGATGGCGAACGAGAGGTGCGGATGCAGCTTTCATCAAAGCACCTTTCGCTTGCATCGGCATACTTTCGGAAACTCATGTCCTGTGACTGGGTAGAGACCAAGCCCGAAAATGGCTACTCTTACACTATAACTGCCGAAGACTGGGACGAGAAGGCATTGGTTCTGATGATGAACATAATTCACGGACGAGCAGCCGATATACCTCGATGCGCCAACGTCGAAATGCTTGCCAAACTGGGCGTCCTTGTTGATTATTATAAATGCTACGACGCTGTAAAATTCCACACAGACACATGGGTTTCTCTGCTAAACCTATTGCCTTCTCCGGGTGTTTACGGACAGGAGCTCTTGTTTCGACTCTTCGTATCTTGGGTATTTCTAGATGGCATTACCTTTACGACATTGACAGGGAATGTACTATACAACAGTAGAGGCCCTATGCATTCGCTGGGGTTGCCAATGCCCCATCACGTCATCGGTAAGTGTCGCGGCGTGTAGGCATCATTGATTATGCGGATTGATGACGGGACTAACGCCTCCTTTCAGATGCTATTGAAACGAGGCGGCAGGATATTCTGTCTAGAATAATCTCTGGCCTCGACGACCTGAAGAAAGAAATATCGCGGGATGAAATAAACTGCTCGTTTGACTGCTCTGCAATTCGGCTCGGCGCTCTCGTGAAAGGTATGAGCGCAATATCTCCCGACTGGCCACCAAAACGGCCATTTCTAGGCTATAGCATCATGGCGATGGAAAAGGCCATTCGCGCCATCAAAGGACCTTCCAGAGACAGTATGTTCCAGTGCTGTCTTCACGCAAAAAGGACGCCTTTTCAGATAGGGGATGCAAGCGGGCTGGCCCTCACGCCAGCTCGATTGCGTGACAGATTCGCTATCCCATATATCGCGCCGATAGAAGCGCAACGCCCTTGCAACCTTTCCTCAAAGATCAACGCCATACTCGATGGGCAACTTGCCAGTATCAAAATTAGGGGCTTGAACATTAAGGAGTTTGGATGCTCTGCTTGAGGGGGATTATGTTCAGCAAGAGCATTACCTTGACGCTAGGTACCTACATGTACGTGGGCTACAACTGGCTTATGTACATGCAGGTAGGTACCTACCAGGTAGGCTACGGCGCCCAGCCAAAGCAACTGCACAAGGACTGGGGCTTTTCTGTGCCTCTATACAAGGTCAGGCGATTCCAAGATCTCTCAAAGTTCATTCAGTGGAAGAAACCACAGTGGTTAGTTATGCGGAGTACTGCAACCTACTTTCTTCCAATCCAACACACCCCAGTTAATTTGCAGTTTAATTTTAGCTTAAAATAAAATAGTGGATTGATTGGAAGGCATTTTAGGCTGTGCTTACATCTAAACCCTTAAGCACACATCAGATGAACACATTGCCATAAAAAGCTTGGGGTGCTTTCTAAAGCATTGCGAATCTGGTATATCTTGTAGCTTGGAGCATTCTAAAGATCCCTCCTATGCGTAGATACAGATTATACTCAACGAATCAAGTAGAATCTTAGAAATCATGGGAATCAAGACGTGCCTTTTGTGACGGTAGAATCATCGCCTCCGCATTCCGCCATCTCCATCGCGGGCTTACATGTACTCATTTCGGCTTAAATACATGTCACTACCGTAATTCGCTCTCCAACGCCAACAAGCACGCAAACATACTTTTGCTTGCACCCCACGACACTATCAGAAATGCCAGGGTAAATCCAAAAGATAGGCTAAAACGTTTCAATAAAAAACCACCGGAACGGAGCTGATGTCATTGCGGGTATAGCGTGTTTCAAGCTGATGGTGTTGCAGCCAGAGCATGAGCCGCAGGTACAAAGAACAAGGTACCATATTCTCCAGGTTATCGCGGGAGGGAATGGTGCCGTCTCTTTAATTTAGCGCGCTCCGTGAGGTCGAGATAAATTGCCAGCCAATCTTGCGTTATTATCTCTCCATGCAAAGCAGCTACCTGGGGTCGATATCACCTTGTTTGTACCCCGGGTTTGTTTAGATGTTGCTGGGTACCTGAGTACCTAAGCTGACTGTACATGAGTACGCAGCAGCTATTCTTGCCCAACAAAAAAACTCCCAAGCGCTTCCCGATAAGCCGTCGTCTGGTGTTTTGTTTCCCAAGACACGACAGGGCATCCAGCGCCCAGCCGGCTATACGGAGTCTGCATGCAGCCCGTTTGACACCTTGGCGAGCAAATGCGAAACAACTGGTCGCCAGATCGCTGCATCCTCCGAGCGCCCTGGCAAACTTGCAGGGCCGCCACAGCCAACGGCCTCCTGGGCCGCGCGCCAATCACAGGCCACAGGTGCCTGAACGTCCGCTGATATGCTGGAGCGATCGGCCGCGCTGCAGCCAGTCACAGGCGGCGGAGGCGCTGCAGGGGGTTTCAAAATGCCTCTTTAGGAGGACGGGTGCCGCTAGCCCCGGGGCCAGGGCCCTCTAGCGACGGGTTTTAGGGCCCTCTGGCGTTCGTTAGCAATGGCCCTTTTGGAGGGGTAGCTGCTGCTGGGGGAGATTGTGAGGGCATGAATGGTGGGAAATAAGCGATCTGGAGGGAGTGACATGCGCGGGCGCGGCGCTAACGCTGCAGCATAGTTGTACCTCCTCCCGCTATATCGCTACTATCGCGACTCCATGCCTTTTCGATGCCTCATCCCTATTCATCTTGGGATGGGATGGCATAGCGTAGCTGATGCTAGTGCGCCTGGGAGGATGTGCGCCTTATTGTTCCCTCATTTCATCACGTTGATAAGAGCCCTATAGACCTTTTGGTAGTGAGAACAATAGCATTAGTACTAAGATATGTACCTACATCCCCCACCACCTGCAGGTCCTCAGGCAAGCAACTTCCAGCATCTGCTGCTGCATCTGCTATCCAGACTCTTTCATCCAAACAATCAAACCAAGTCGCTCCTTTTGCCGCGCCGTCATTTTCGATCTCATCCAGAAACGAAATCCGGGCTCCGCCTCTCCCTGCATTTTTTTGACGCTGCTTTGATGCTATTTTGCCACCCCCAGCCATCTTGACACACGCACAAGGGGGCGCTTTGCGACGCCAAGTCCACTCCAATCCGCTGCCTCGCGCTTGGCCTGGCCGCTTTACCTTGGGGGCGTCTCTTTTGGCAATTGTTTTTCTTTCTCTCCCTCTTCCCCATTCCGTTCTTTCTAGCTGCACGCTTCGCTGGCCGATCGCAATTCGCCCTTTTCGACCCGTCCGCGACGGGGACCTGCATGGGCTGCGGCGCCAGTTTCTGAGGGCTTCTTTTGCTAGGCGCGTGTGGTGATTTTGCGGTGCCCTTTGTTGAGCCAGCGCACGCACACACATGCCAGTCCTTTTGTCCTTTTTCTTTTCTTCTTGAAAAACGCCGGTCGTTTCCTTTGATCAGTTGACATCTCGTCTCTGGTTTTAACACTTCTTTTTTTTTTTCTTCTTCTTCTTTCTTTTGGGGAGCGCCGTTGGAACTTCGCAGGCGAGGGACGACGAGTGCTGTCGGCAGGACCGTACAAACTGACATTCACTGTTTTCCGTTCGAGATTGCATCTCATTCTCTTTGTCGGCTTTGATAATACTTCTTATTTTTCTTGAATACCGATTTCTTTTTCCACCATCTCACGGTGTTTGATTCGACTCGACTACCCCGCCGACTTGACTATTCATATTTCACATCGCATCGACACAATGGGTTGCGCCAGCCACCGCAAAAAGGAGACGCGGCAGTATACCGATCAGAAGTGGGATTACATCAACCTCTCCGACTTCAAGGCCAAGGGCTGCGGCGCCATCTTCGCCTACATCACCCTCTGGATCGGTCTGATCATCTCCCTTGCCGTCTACGGAGTCGACACTTTTACCGCCGTCCAGCTTCTCATCTTCAACCGATGGTCGTCCAAGATCGAGCCCGCCATTCCTCTCTCCATCTCAAAATGGATCTTTTCAATCTGCATCTTGTTGTCCTTTGTCAACCTCGGATTTGAGTGGATTCGTGCTGCGCGGAAGATTAAGCGAGGCAATGTTGCTGAGGTCTACCTCGACAGCCTCGCTGTGCGCTGGGAATCCATTCGCCTCGGATCTGGCCAAGGATTTAAGCGATTCCTTGTCTTTACTGAGCTCACCAAGAGTAAAAAGGGCGCCGAATACATTGCCCTGTTTACCTACTTTAGCTTTCAATGTGCGTACTAAGAGACGAGTTTCCTTCCCTATTTAGCTGATTGTTCATCTTACTGACTCTCTACCGTCCGCTTACAGCTTGGGTTCGCGTTCTCTTCTGCGCCAGCCCGCGCCAGGTAGTAAATGCATTGACTCTGCGATCCGTCTACATGGCAAAGCTCGCCGTCAGCTCAAACACCGTCGAAGGCTCCATTGCTGGCTTCTTTGACAAGATCAAGACACTTGCACAGCAAGACTTTCGCCAGGCTGCCATTCTTGGAGGCATGTGCTTTACACTCGTCATCTGGGTCTTTTCAGCCCTGTACTTGATTTCCGCTACCCTCTTCTACATCACCTTCCTCTTTCACTGGATTCCTCGTACAGACGGAGGCCTCACGGGTTATTGCGAACGCAAAGTCAACGGCGCTCTGCTCAAGATTGTTACCAAGACGGTCAACAAGGCGCTCGCCAAGGGTCAGGCAGACAGGATGAAGGCAGCCATGACGGAAAAGGGTGAAGCGCACCCGGATACATCACTCCCAACTCTGCCAAACGTCGGCGTCTTCACAGGGCAGCAGCGCGTCGGGCTAGGTCCACCTTTACCCGTCTACACTTCGAAACCAGGGACCCCAGTCGACGATTTTAAGCGGCCATTGCCCTCGCGGAGCATGACGGGAGCCTCGACAATCAGCTATTCTTCCCGGGCTCCGCTTGTCAATTCGGCCGGCGATATGGGATACTCTGATCTGAGATCAGCTTCGCCCGAAGATATGACGCCAACCATACCGTATTTGCAAAGGAGGGGAACGGGAGACTCGCTGAGAAGCAATGGTCCCCCGCTAAACATGAACCACATGAGGACGGGCTCCAACTCCTCGTATCGCCAACCGCTCTCTCAAAGTCCTCCATCGAGCATGGGCCCGGCGGCTGCCTCCCCGCCGTATGCGCCGACGGCAAGACCAATCCCGTCTCGATTCGTCGACAGCTATGGCGGCAATCAGTATATGCAGGACGATGGCCAATCGTTGCGGGGCCCACCACCAAGGGCATACACCTTCAACGAAGGCCGATCGAGCCCAGCACCATCTGCGGCCGGGTCGTCATACTCGTCGTACTCCAGAGCGCCTCAGCAGCAGCTAGTGAGAAGTGCGACGAGCCAAGTACCCCTGCGTGGGCTTCGGTTTTCTCCGCAGAGGCAGATGACCGAGCCGATATCTGGACGCGAGCCAGCTGACAATTTTTACAACGGGCCACGGATGCCGCAAAACATGCCGCAAAACATGCCGCAGAATAGGCCGCCGCTCCGTCAAAATTCCCAAGACTTTTATAATCCACGAGCTCAGTCGGGAGCATCCTATAGGTACGACATTGAAGCGCAGAACGGTGGTAGATATTAGAGATAGCCCAGCCTCTTAATCTGTCCGACGGGTTCGGAATAAGCTCTTTTTTAAACAGTTATTTTCGTCACGATCTACGATACACGTAAGGCGCAAGGAGGGGCTACAACAGATAGCTGCGGGATCTGTAATGCTAAGGATATATATACCCAATGTCACGATTGAGTTGGAGACGAAGTAGGTTTTGAGACGAACTAAGCTTGTTGTAATATTACCATCACCAGAGGATCGAATAAAGAAAAGTATCCTATTTGTTTTCTTCAGCACAAGTCCAAAATTGCCACGTTCTGTAAATGATTCCACAAGAGAGCATTCCGAGATCTGGCCCTATCTTTGACGTTCTATGGAAACAAAATGCGGGGGCCTATTCTCCAGATTTAACCTTTTGTCCAGTTGTCAGCGCTAGCATCGACGAAGACGAATGAGGCAAACGCTGGGCGCATTTTGCCATGCGTTGATTTGTCAACCGTGCAGATGGATTCCGGCTTTGCGCCCCAAGCGAGCTGTGGTGGTTTGAATACACCAATGCCTGAGGATGAGGAGAGAGAAAAAAAGTGAGGTGATTTGCTGAGCCATAGGGCGTCTACCTTTTTTTTTTTTGTTAGAGAATTCCGATTCCGCTATTGCTCTCAAATCCCACACCCCCCAAGCTCTCACTCACTTCCTAGACATCAATCTCACAAACTTTGACGCAGCTGTCAGGACAAAGGGCATGCTGCTCAGCCAAATATCGTATAACCTCTCACAGCTGCTTTTCCTGCCAAACGCCCCTCTCAGCGTCTTCACCAGCAACGCTTCCATCCTCGTCGACGCCGCAATGCCGTCCCTTGTGTCGACCTGGCATCCCGGCGAGCTGGCCATGCATCGCGAGATGCGGACGCCTCGCTTCGAGAATCCCACATCGCCTGGATGCCCCATGCCGTATGCCGTGAGGGTGATGCACTCCCAGCTCATTGCTCTGGGGACGCTGGATAATGAGGGGAGGCCGTGGACGACGATTTGGGGTGGGGAGAGGGGATTCGCGAGGCTTGTAGCGGAGGGAGTGCTTGGAGTGAAGAGTGCGGTGGACAAGCAGTATGATCCCGTGTATGAGGCTCTCTGGGCGTCTGATGGCAAAGAAGGCAGTGGTCCTGACGAAGAGGGCATTGTGAGGCCTGATGGAGGCAAGATGATGTCTGGTCTGTCCATTGATCTCGAAACCCGCGACCGCGTCAAGCTTGCCGGTCGCCTCATCGCCGGAGCCGACATCAGCGGCCCGGAAAGCCAAGTTCAGTTGGCATTCCACGTCCAGGAGAGCCTTGGCAATTGCCCCAAATACATCAACAAGAAGGGTCTGGAGACAACCGTTCCTAACCCTGAGTTAATATCTGGAGGTCCAGGCGGGATACTGCCACCAGCAGCCATCGAGTTGATTGAGAAAGCCGACATGTTCTTCCTGTCGAGCACGAATGGAGAGAGCATGGACACGAATCACCGAGGTGGACCTAGGGGATTCGTCAGGGTGTTGAAGAATGATGAGGATGGAATAGAGCTGGTATATCCAGAGTGTGAGTCTCGACCGTTTTTTTCTTTCATGATATTCATATGCAGCGCCTCTGCTAACAAGATATTGTGTGATTCTAGACTCTGGCAACCGGTTATATCAGTCCCTGGGAAACCTCAAAATCAACCCCCTCATCGGCCTCATCATCCCCGACTATGACACCTCAGACGCCCTCTATCTCACTGGCCACTCCACCATCCTCATCGGCAAAGAAGCCTCCTCTCTCCTCCCCCGCTCCAACATGGCCGTCAAAATTACCGTCGCCGCCTCCCGCTTCGTCAAATCCAGCCTCCCGGTCCGCGGCCTCCCTGAAGAACCCTCCCCCTACAACCCTCCCGTTCGATACCTCCTCTCCGAGAGAGCCCCGGCTTTAGCACCCGCGGATCGTCCAGATGTAAACGCCACTCTCGTAGCGAGAGATATCCTCACGCCTACAATCGCCGTCTTCACATTCAAGCTGGAAACGAGAGATGTAAACAACCTCCCCAAGTGGCAAGCCGGCCACCACGTCACCATGAACTTCGAGATGGAAGTCAGCGGCGGCTACGCCCACATGAACGACCGAGACCCGCAGAGCCTCAACGACGACTACGTCCGCACCTTCACCGTCTCCAGCCCCCCCGGCTCCCTCCCGGAAAAGGACCAGTTCCAAATCACGGCGCGCCTCCACGGGCCCGTCACTCGCTTCCTCTGGAGGCACAACGTCCGCGCCCCGCTCGACCTCTCCGTCATGGGCTTCGCCGGCAAAGAGGCCTTCCAGCTGCCCCTCTCAACAACCTCTACAGCGCAATTCAAAGAACCCGTCTACGTCGCCGGCGGCGTCGGCATCACGCCGGTTCTCGCTCAAGCAAAAGCCGTCCTCGAGGCAGCTGTACCACTGAAACTGCTCTGGACGCTGCGCGGCGAGGATCTCCCTCTGGCAATACACACATTCGACAAGATCCCCGGCTTGGCGGAGAGAACCACAGTCTACACTACGGGATCACTTACTTCGGATGATACCCAAAAACTGCTGGAAAAGATCAGCGAGCGGGGAGCAGCAATACAGCATCGACGTATCAATGCTGAGGATTTTGGGGGCATCAAGGGCGAGGGAAAGAAATTCTATCTGTGTACAGGACCAACGCTGTTGGTAGCGCTGCGGGATTGGTTGGATGGCGAAGATTTGGTTTGGGAAGACTTTGGATACTGAAAACTGTTCGATAAATGAAAACACCTGAAGATTGTGCCTTCTAACATGTATATCTACTATCGTAATATTGAATACATCGCTGTTCTCACTGCGCTACTATTCTGTTAAGCTCCCACTCAATACATCAAATCAACCTCCTTCCGCTAAATCTTTCCGTTGGTCCTTGGCTGGCCGCCGTCAGTCCCCATCGCTCCCATGCTTCATGTACTCCAGGTACTCCTCTACGCCCTCGCATGTCAAGACGTGCTCCAGAAACTCTTGCCGTCGTAGTAGTCGATCCCGGTGGACTAGCATTGGGGCTTTTATAACGACAAACCAAGGAGGATCTGCCTGGTGCCTCACGGGCTCAACTCTGTCGGATTCCGCCTCGTAGCGATACCAGCAGCCACGACACGACACCCCGTAGTCTACTTGTGCTCTCTTGCCAGGCTCCTGTGATACATAAGGGAATCGTATATATGCCATGCCAGGATAGATATTCATGTTTCGATGCAACAATTCCGGATTCTCTTCAAAGTCTGGCCTCTCCTGTGGCCGGGGTCCGTGCCGGGGACTTGGTGTTTGATCATTTGTGACTTGATCTGAGGCCTGCTCCTGTGAGTCACTATCGCGTTCGTCACTTCCATCACTTCCGTCACTTTCATCACCTCCATCACCTCCATCACTTGAGTCACTTGAGTCACTTGAGTCACTTGATCCACTTGCGTCACTTGATTCACTTGCGTCAGGCATCCATCGACGCTCAGCAATGCGCAACCGTTCCCTATCATCAGAACTGAACGGGAAGTGATCAAGCCGCGCGATTTGCAAGGCTTGCCTGTAGCACACGAGATACTCAATCTTGAGATCTCCAGGATCGCTGTATCCATGAGTGTAGAAACTTGGGTCGCTAAGCATGACGTGAAGCTTACTGCGTCGTCGCGCGGGCATAATTTCCCGGAGCCTCGCGTAGGGGGCCATCTTCGAGTGCGGGGCGCAGTTGAGGCATGTGAAGCAAAAGCGCTCAAAGGTAGGAAGCATTACATATCCGCCAAAGGTTTTCTGACAAGAAGAGCAAAGAATCTCCTTTCGAAGGGCCTGGTGAATGATCGAGGAGGGATGGTATTTGAGCAGCTGTGACATGCCGAGGGCGGCAAGAACCTTGGGCGCGTATGTGACCATGTCTTTGTAGGCTGGGAGGTCTTGCAGGAAGTTGAAAGCAGCGATGCATGTCTGCGAGAAGCGGACAAGAGATTGAAAGTCGAGATGCTCGGCAATCATTTGTTTAATTTCGAGGGGCAGTTTGTTGAGATCGCCGAGCGACGACTCCGCAACAAACCTTTTGACCAGGAGCGATGCTGGAACCGGCTCAACATCCTATATGAATTCGTAGTATTCCGGCGGTATCACGCATGTAAATTCTTCGAGCAGCTCCTCGGGGGTGCGTTCAGAGAGCAGTCGTTGTGCTTCGGGGGGTGATTCTGACATGGTTGCCATGAGGAGACACGCGACGGGTTGAAGATAGGTTAACGGGCCGGAATGAAGCTCAAGTGTAATAATTGAGGGAAAATATCCACGCTTACTCTAGGAGAAAACATGAATGAAATAAAAGGATGTGATAAGATAATTGAGCGGTTAAATCAAAGCGTTAATTCACCTAGAATGGAGGAGAAGTTGGTTGGCTTGGAGGGGAAATGGTTTTCATTACCCTGACGGAATGGAGGAGCGATTACAGCTACGGAAACAACACTCGGCAAGTAGTAAGCAATAAGTTTGCCTAGTTACGCAACTTGCAACTGCTTTGAGATCCGTCATCGGGAAGGGACTCTGAGTCTATAGCGGAAGTGCGGACCGAGTTTCAAGGGACATGAGTTATTTACACTAACATGTCGACGATATTGATTTTCTTTGGCACTAATGGAGATTCGATATGCATCGAAAAGGAGACTGCGTAAAAATTTTCCATCTAGTATTATACGTAGGCAGAGCAAATGCATCTGCTAACACAGCGTAGTGGATATTCGCTCCCTTGGCTGCCATCAGCGTTTCACCGGTAATATGATGGGCTGAAATGACGCCTTCCCAACAGTAATCACAAACCGCATGCAGGTAGGCCTAAAATAACTTGAACCCGTTGATTAGGGGGCTTGAATAACGTCTAATTCCTTCATCGAGTAAGTCTTCCGCAGGGCTTTTTCAAAATCGACGCTTCAAACAGCTCTGACCGCCGGAGCGGCCCAAAGATGCACCATCGTGATTGCATTTCCGCGTATTACTTGGTGCACCCGCTAAGAAATACGAGCCGCATCTGCTATAGTCTTGGAATCTCTCACAAATAGTTACTATGTTGAAGCAATTGATTGGACAATACCCGGGTTATCATTGGAGGAGTTGAGGTGGATGTCGATACGCGTATATGCGCATGTCGCATTCGTATTCGGGAGGGCGCTTGGGGTTGATGCGGTTGATACGACGGCTCGGTAACGTTATCCAACTGCGTGCAGATATAGACAATTGATTAATAAAGAGACGTGAGATTGTAGGGGAAAAAACATTCGTCTACAGGTATAAGAGACTCTGTTTCTGTCTGTTTTCATTTCCATCATACATTGATTCTATATTCATATTCATTCTCTTCCACAAGCGTCCATTCCTTCTTCACCTCCCAAATCCCAAACTATCCGCCACAATGGTCAGCTCTACCAGCCAGGCTCTTCTTCCAGCCGACCAGGCCAGAAACATGGCCTTTGACAAGATCTTACACAAGGACTCGTCGACTTCTCAGGGCGGTCTTCGTGCCATGATCAACAAAGACAATGAGGCACACAAGGCAGCCGTGGTTGAATATTTCCAGCATTGGGACGACAAGAAGGCCGAAGACGAGACAGAAGCCGTTCGACAAGCGCGAGTTATTGATTATGCAAGTTTGACTAGGCAGTATGGAAGCCCTCTTCTTTGTTTCTATCCAAAAAGACATGTTGATAACCTGGAGCTCACTGGTAGATACTACAACTTGGCGACCGATCTCTACGAATATGGCTGGGGCGAAGCATTCCACTTTTGCAGGTTTGCCTATGGAGAAAGATTCGGCTCTGCTGTGACTCGGCATGAACATTATCTGGCCAGCAACATTGGCATCAAACCTGGCATGCGGGTGCTGGATGTTGGGTGCGGTGTTGGTGGACCAGCCCGAGAAATCGTCAAGTTCACGGGGTGTCATGTCACTGGCTTGAACATTAACGCCTATCAAATCAGCCGGGCGAAGCAATATGCCGCAAAGGAAGGGCTTTCTCACAAGCTCGATTTTGTGCAGGGAGACTTTATGGTTAGTCTACCCGAATTCTACGTAACAAACTGGAAAACGACTGGAAACTAACATTCGATACAACAGAACTTGCCTTTTCCCGATAACTCGTTCGATGCCGTATATGTAATCGAAGCTACAGTCCACGCACCATCACTAGAAAGTGCATACAGAGAAATCTTCCGTGTGCTCAAACCAGGGGGCGTCTTTGGCGTCTATGAATGGTTCATGACGGACGCGTATAACAACGATGATCTAACTCATCGGCGAATCCGCCTCGACATCGAGCAGGGCGATGGTATTGCCCAGATGCTCAAGGTCGAAGACGGCCTCGATGCCATCCAGGCTGCGGGATTCACTCTTGAAACCCACTACGACCTCGCAGAGGACGACAGCAACGATACCAGCATTGCCCCTTGGTATTGGCCGCTGGGTACCGACCTTCGCTATGCACAAACACTCACGGATGTTTTCACCGTCTTGAGGATGAACCGATTTGGAAGAGAACTTTCACACGCTTTCATCTCGATTCTGGAGCTGCTGCGGATTGCTCCAGCTGGCACCAGGAAGACGGCCCAGAGTCTTGGAAAGGCGGCAGATGCACTTGTCGAAGGAGGAAAGAGGAAGTTGTTTACGCCCATGTATTTGATGGTAGGCCGCAAGCCAGAATTTTGATTGTGTCTGCTGGAATAAATGGGGTTGGGATGCGTCATTGGGCTTCATGGGAGAAAAATATGGTTATTTCATCTACTTTTTATTTGAATTTTGTTTGGAAAATGGCCGGGCATCTCATCGCCTTCTATACTTTTTCGAAGCGCACTTTAACATGTTACCTGTAACCTGCCGCGCTTTCTATATGTCGTTTAGGTAATATGATGAAAAATAAGGACTTGTTAATTACAGCTCGTAATCGCCCAATTGATCCATCATCTTTCAATTATGCGAATGAGTAAGACCGGGATATTTTGCTATTCTCTAGAAATATCACTTCTTCGTGCACCATTTTGAACGCTGTCTCGTAGCTGGATGGGAGAACGGAGCAGTTTATATGCAGAAATTGTTACATGTAGCTTAAACCGGTTTAGGCGCCCAGCGCGCCCAACCACCCGCGCCCAGCCTCGGCCAATGAAGATTTTATCTCTTTTTATTTGTGCAGGAATTGGCAATTCTCTTGATCTATAAGGAGTATGCGAATAGGAATGCTCATTCTCCGAGACACTATTCTGAAATTTTGTGCCGAATAGCAAAGCCACCAAAGCCTGCTCTATTCCCCTACCCAGCTTCTGACAGCCAATCAACAAGCACTGGCCTGAACCATGCGTCTGTTAAAGACGGACAAATTTGAGATTCAAGAATTCGACCAAGATCGCATTCCGCAGTACGCCATCTTGTCACATAGATGGGGCAGAGAAGAGCTTACCCTTCAGGATGTAGAAGCAGGCGTAACGACGAAGGAGGGATTCAAGAAAGTGCAACAATGCTGCGCCCGAGCCAAAGCCGACGGTTTCGATTATGTCTGGATCGACACATGCTGCATAAACAAGACAAGTAGTGCGGAGCTGTCAGAGGCAATCAACTCCATGTACCTTTGGTATTATCAGTCTGACCGATGCTATGCCTATCTTGCAGATGTGCCGTCAAAATCCACCATTGAGGGAAGCGAGTGGTTTATGAGGGGATGGACCCTACAAGAGTTGATTGCACCATCAGAGATATACTTTGTTGACGACCAATGGAATGATCTGGGGACTAAGAAAAGTCTGCAACAAGTCATATCCAACTGCACCGGCATACCCGTTGGTATCCTCTCTGGAGATGATGACCTCGAAACAGCCAGCATCGCGCAAAGAATGTCATGGGCTGCGAACAGGAAAACACAGAGGCTCGAGGATCGTGCTTATTCCTTGATCGGCATATTCGGTATTAATATGCCAATGCTTTACGGCGAGGGGGAGCGAGCTTTTATTCGACTTCAGGAGGAAATTATGAAGATTTCGCATGACCACAGTCTATTCGCATGGGAATCTCCTGACATTCGCGGCGGATTACTGGCCACTTCTCCCGAAGCATTCAAGGGGTCCAAGGACATTATCCAATTCAATCATTTTAACGACCCTGCCGATGCATTGAGTACAAGCAGTAGAGGGGTCCATTTGGGGCTCCGATTTATTGGTAAAGGACCTCAAGGACTGGGACTCGCGATTCTTCAGTGCAAAACAAGAGGGAGGGATGATAAGCCCGTTGCCATCTACATCAGGGATAAATTTGGTACAATGGAGACATTTGAACGTGTCAAAAGTGAGAAACTCGAACAGCTCGACCTGAGGAAACTTAGACAATCTCAATATCCAATAAGAAGGATGTGTATCCGAACAGGGCGGATAACACCTATGCGAAAATCCAAAGAGCCTGGGAAAAGTGACGGGCCTGTGCAATATGATATTTACGACGATGGTGCGCTGGAGCAATTAATGGATTTTTCGAATCCAAGCGCCTTATCGCAGGCCATACAATCAGGCTCTCAGGATCATGTGTGGTTACTGTTAACACGAGATGATACCGAGGGGGTGTTGGCGAATGACGATAGAGGGTTGATGCTGTCACTTGCGGTAAATTGCTTTCACGAGGCTGTTGTCAAAGTTCTACTAGCTCGGGGCGCCAAGATCTACTCTGATAGCTCGTATGAAATGATGTTAACGACCGCCTGTGCGAAAGGACATGAGGGTATCGTCAGGCTGCTGCTAAATAACAACGCGGCGCGCAAGTATAGTAGCCATCAACCACTACTAGCAGCCCTTGCAGGGAGGCACGAGGCCGTCCTAAAATTGTTGCTTGAGAGGGGCGCTGGGGCCGACAGTGGGCATGTTTCCACTCGGCTGTTACTCTCGCA
Organism: Trichoderma brevicompactum; assembly: GCA_003012085.1. Classification (NCBI taxonomy): domain Eukaryota; kingdom Fungi; phylum Ascomycota; class Sordariomycetes; order Hypocreales; family Hypocreaceae; genus Trichoderma; species Trichoderma brevicompactum. Next base: position 23,588 of record PXNZ01000545.1, on the reverse strand, counting down.
AGCTGCCGGTCAGGGATATGAGGAAATGGTCAAGCTACTGTTAGATCAGAGAGCAGAGGTTATTCCGGAAGGTGCCAAATATATGGAGGAGCCACTCTCTTATGCCATTAGTGGCGGGCATGAAGGCATCGTCAAGTTGCTCTTGGACCGAGGCGCCGAACTCAACCAGAAAGGAGATAAACATCTAGCACCACTACTACTAGCTGCTCATTGGGGACATGAGGACATTGTTAGGCTATTAATAGATAGAGGTGCGGATGTCAACTTGCATGATAACAATCAGACGCCTCTATCGTTGGCCGAGGAAAGGGGACACAAGGGCGTCGTAACTTTGCTTTTAGAGAATGGCGCTAGGGAAGACTTGAAAGATGATAAATAGACTTCTCTGTATAGACTGCCAACCAAGTCCATGAAGGCACTGCTATGATATAAAACTGCAATAGCTAATTGACTACGACTTCTCTCTTCTGCCCCTATGGGAAAGGGGCTTGGATGGTCTCTTCTAAAAGAGAACCTTTTACGATTTAAATTCAGTTTCAGATCACCCCTTCTCTTCGTGAGACTTTTCCGTCAATCATCAAACATTCTTGTACTCCTCATGACCTTGAACCAATGTTCGTAAGCCGCTTTATACCTATCAGTCTGCTCTCATTCTCTTAATCTACAATGATTTATTATGGCTCAGAGCTGTCATGAGATATATAGAACCTCTCTGGGCCGGTGTTGTGGCCCTAATTCCTTTGGCTGCTCTTCAATGAACTGAGTGCCTTTGTAAATATGTATTCAACTACTGCCGCATTGATCAGGCTAATTCTGAGCTGTCTCGATATTAGGAGTATCGGTATATAGTAATTCATCAATTCAAAGTAATGGTACTACAAATAGGGGAAACTATTATTACCAGAGAGACCTCTGTTCCTGATAGACCTAGCAGAGGCCTCGCTTTTTGCGTCGCATCTGTGCAAATGGTATTCGAAAAAGCGCCATGCGGCCGACTTTTCCAACATATTTGAAGCACTTTATTGGCACCGTAGTGGGGATTCATACCGCAGATATAACTTTGGACTCCATAAGCTTAAAAAAAAACTATTTAAATTTCTAAAACTAAAAATTCTAATCCTGTAGATTTTCGCTCCATATCGCATAAACAGACAAAAGGCCGTGTACAAATGTCTGCTGAGTTTGAATTGATCTGATCTGTATCTGATATCATACTTTCAAAAGCACAATGATGGTTTGTTCCTAACAGGTCACTCCGTATTTACCCCCAATACGGAGGATAATTGGGAGATCCTGCTGGACACCATCTAAGCCATCTAGCTGAATGGCGGGACGTACGGAGCACACCGGATAGCAAGGCGCAACTTCGTGTGATAATCAAATGCCTCATCTTCATGCAAGTCGTCTTGATTCCAGCATGCCTCGACAAGCTGTCGTATCAGCCTCATGTTGTACGACCGTGCCTCTTCCCCAGCCTTGTTCAACATATCCAAAGCAATCATTCGCTGAGAATCCTCTCTAGCCTCACAAGCTATCATAAATGCGGGCCAGGGGGGAATGTAAGATAATTTGCTGCATAAAATATCGAGCCCCTTGTTGACTAGATTTTTATGGCGCTGCTCCTCGCCGGAATAGCCCAGCGCTGCTCGGTTGAGGTAGATCAATGCGCCAAGGCGGTACAGTTCAGTGGTCTTTTCGCGATCATTAGAGAACTCATCGGAGGATGTGCCGGGGGTTTTCAGGTCCAAAAGGCCTGTTCGTAATTTTGCTTCCAGCGTGTAGAAATTCTGCATCTGTACGTGAGATAGCATGACGTCTGATGTAATCTGAGGTATGAGACTTATGAAGATTTCTGACGTGTGGCCAAGAACTTCGCGGTCACACCCAAAATCATTCTAGAACAACTTAGCTTCACAGGCTAGGGCAGGATATTTTGGGTCTCGAAAACATACCCGGGGCACGAAAGCTTTTACAGCCGCAGGATCCATGGTACAAAACTTGACCGCGCGCATGGCCACTGCTGGTTTCCAGTACACCAAGCCAAACCGAGCAAAAGTCTCATGATAGGCAACCCAATCGAAGAGAATAGAAAGATCAGTGTGAACTTCCCGAGCTAAGACGCCCGAGGAAATGATTTGCTTGGCGCCGCATAAATATTCGGCCCAATCTTTCGTTGTGCTAGTGATTTGAAAGGTCTGTTTGTGTCGGCGATTAGCTAACATGAAAGGCCAAAATCCTTTCCATGGAAATGCCGTTTCGTACCTCGCAAAGATATAACAGCATGCTGGCCATGAGATGTTGAGCGGTTCGAGGACCGACGTTCCCTAGCTGCAGTGACTGTTGGAGATACGAAAGCGCTCTAATCTTGTAAATCATCGCCGTACCATAGCGAGCAAGATTTAAAGACGCCAATGCTAATAAGCTGTATAATATTGCATTGGAAGCGGGTGTGGCATCATAGAATGCCAACTGCAAAATGCAGTCGGTCAAATGGCCCACTTTGTCTAATATCAAGAGTCGGGAGCCCATGTCCATAACTACATTCGTGCTAACAGTTAATAAACCGTAACTAATAGCGCTGTTTCCGTTTGCTCACAGTACTGCAACAGCCCAGACTCGCTTTCGTGTAGTCGCAAAGATGGGATTGAAGGAGGCGCTGGCGGGATGGACATTTTGGTGTAAGTCACATTATCTTGTAAAATACAGGGTTAGCGGGCACTGTGACGTGATGGGGCGGGATGGCTGACTGTTAGATTTTGCTTCAGCCAGCGCATAAAACAAGCTCATATCCCATGCAGTCATATTTACGAACAGCTCATGCTGGTGGAGCATGGATAGCATGTGCCTTTTTTGCTTTGTCGTCGATTTAAGCTCAACCGCTCGCCGTTTATCCCCATTCCGGGGCCACGAAAGCCTCAGGCCATACCCCTGGCACCGCACATTCCTATGCCGGCAGTTGGCGCACGTTGGGAGGCCAAGATCGCACTTAACTTTGCGATCTGCCGATCTCTTAGCTTGTGATGTGTAGTGAAGGAGATGAACCGATTGGTCGCATACCTCGACAGGTCCAGCAGCTTTTGAGAGTCATGTCGACGATGGTGGGGGCGAGACCACGAACGCTTCGATATGATAGGACACCCGGTGCTTCAAGCGCTGTAGTTCTTTTGTGATAGGATGCATACGCTTGTGGAATCAGTACCCTAGCGTTCCACGGTATGAGAGATTCGTCCCGGAGACTTTCATCGAAGCATGGAAGACAGCGAAAAGTTGCCTTAATTATCTTCCAAACGAATGGTGGCTAGCAATTACAAATTACTCAGCGGAGCAGGCGGCTCAACCCCGTGCTCCGTATGCGTTTGACAAGGGGCCCTAGTAACTTTAGTGAATCAATTACCATCTGATTAACTGTTTGTTATCATTAGGTTGGGTTGAGACAAAGCATAACCAGTTAACGCTTGTTAAGTGAACGGGTGCTGTATACTTTGTTTCGTAGAACTTGCATGTATTTTGACTTCAACTACTGTGCATTAGTCTCGGAAATTCTTGCCTTGAGCCGCCTACAGCCAATCATATCGCGGCTAGTGCATGCTTCTCCCTTAATCAATACGGGCTTGGTCTAATTAGTAAGCGATATTACGAGCTCCGTGCATGGAGTTTGCTTTTGATGATTCCTCATGGCATGTTCTATACACAATATCGTGCAGAGAAGAAACATTATTTGAAAGTTAATTAATTACGTAGAGTGAGAATAATACATCATGAAACATGTCGTCTTGTATCTGCCGATGTATTGTACAATTGAAGGGTTGATAGATCATTGAAGAAGATGAAGAGGCAGAACAACACCTAGGGGTTTCTCTTGTGCATCTTTTCAAATAATGGTCATATCCTATCGAGATTTCTATATTTTCTTTACGTTCCTAAGATAAAATAATAGGTTACAATGGACTTGTCGAATGTAGATACTCTGTAGCCATCTCGAGTTTCTACTTCACGGCTGTTCTTCCCTTGTACTACCAAGTAACAAACGCCCGTAATAGCGGAATTATTAAAGACAGGATTCAAACGCCCGTAAGAGCGTAATTACTAAAGATAGGATTCATAAGAATAAGTAATAAATGACTAATGTTGACTATATTTAGGGTCCCATATCAATATATTGTATCGGCTTGGTTTGTAAGTTAGGCAGCTCGCTGAATCTGCGCTGAATCATATTTGAGTAGCAATCTAACAGTACTTTAACTTATATATAGAGTACGGAGTGCCATAGTCGAGAAGCCTTCTTGAACATCTAACTTGAAAACGTTCACAACGGCACATACGATGAAGATGATTAACGACACTACAATAGGTTTGCTGTGGCAATGATGCATAGTGTTTCTGTGTATCAGTTTGTCGAAGTTGGCATACACTTTATATACCATCCAACTTGAAGCAAAGTAGAAATCGTTTTACCGCGACAGTTTACCAACAGACAATCAATATCAAATACTGGCGCCGGGACGTCTGAAATGAATGAGCCATTGCCAAATTGCGGAGTGAAATCGACCATGGTAGCATCGTATAGATGACTGGCACTTTTCAGGCTATCTTTACTCCGCATAGCTGGAAGGAACGACACGTGAGAAAAGAAAAGAAAAAAGGAGTCTGGTTTATCTAGATGTCTGCGTTATGTCATTAATACTACATTATTTATTTCCTCGCCTAGATATACTCTTTAGCATCATCCTATGTCCGTCCTCGCGTCGCGAAATGATGCACCATCTTGTTCATATTGCCGTTTTGCCGAGAAGCCATGAGGTAATCGAGTTCCCGAAAAGTTCGAATAGTTCTAGCGCGCCCTAAGCCCCTCTCGGACTAGATGACTAAGGCGGGGCAGCTGATGAGGGGCTGTGCGCTAAAGAGCTCTGACGTCTCGGGCGGCTTGGGCGGTTGGAGGCCGGGAAGCTAAGCTACTCCTCATAAAAGAAGCTCATAAATAATAATCGTGCTTTTTTTCCCTCTTTTTCACGGGAATATCAAGGGCATCGTGTTTAATCCCTCGTGTATTTAAAAGAGTCAGCGTCTACTCTTCATCGAGGAGAGCTTCTACAGTCTTCATCATTCTGCACAAATCCTTACATTGTTTACCCCGCCATCTATATCTCGGGGCATCGCGAGGGGCAAAAAACGTGCACAATTCTTTTCGTGTAAGACAGCAGTTCAGTTTCGCGACAATGGCGGCCGCAACGGATCTGAACACGTACAAGTTCAATCACTCGATGTATGTCTCTCATATTGCCTGTATATACAGCATTGATTTCCGTTGCTGATGAGGGAACTAGGATTCGAGTCAAGGACCCCAAGGAATCCGGTAAGTTGATCAGCCATGCTATATCATGACATTATATGACGTGCTTCAAAGCGCATGCTTATCCTCAGTCTAGTAAAATTCTACGAGTTTCTTGGAATGAGCGTAGTCCGCAAGCTCGAGTTCCCTGAAGCCAAATTTGATCTTTACTTCCTGGCATACAACAACAAGGGCGCCGTTTCGTTTGGAAACTCTGCCATCGACCGCGAGGGCGTCATCGAGCTCACGCACAATTACGGCACCGAGAATGATCCTACCTACACCATCAACAACGGCAACAAGGACCCCCACAGAGGATTCGGCCACACTTGCATTTCCGTCGACAACATCCAGGCCGCTTGCCAGCGCATCGAGGATGCCGGTTACAAGTTCCAGAAGAAACTCACCGATGGACGCATGAACCACATCGCCTTTGCTTTGGACCCCGATGGATACTGGGTTGAAATCATTGGACAGAAGTCTATTGAGGAGACTGCTGACATTAAGGAGACCGATGTGTCTACCTACCGCATGGTAAGCAACCACTTTCACCCGAAGCTCACTGGAGCTTATTAGCTGATCACCGTCTCTAGAACCACACCATGATCCGTGTCAAGGATCCCCAAAAGTCTCTCGAGTTTTATCAGGAAGTCCTGGGTATGTCCCTATTCAGAACCCACAAGGCCGCCAGCGCAGGATTCAACCTATACTTCCTCGGCTATCCTGGCACTCAGGGCGTTCCCCAGGAAGGCCGGACCAGTGACCGCGAAGGCCTACTTGAGTTGACTTGGAACTACGGTACCGAGAAGGACGAAAACTTTTCTTATCACAACGGCAACGACCAGCCTCAGGGCTTCGGCCACATTTGTAAGCTCTTCCCCAGGGAATGCATCGCCATTGAGGATTTTCCTGGCTAACTGCATATTAATAGGCGTGTCTGTTGATGATCTCGACGCTGCTTGCCAGCGATTCGAGGACCTCAAGTGCAACTGGAAGAAGAGGCTGACAGACGGCCGCATGCGCAACGTCGCCTTCTTGCTGGATCCTGACGGATACTGGGTTGAGATTGTCCAGAACGACAGATACAGCGACAAGAACACTGTGTAATCAAGTTAGGTTAGAGTTTAAGCAATAAATAAGCCTACCACGAGATGGTAATTAAAGATTGTCGCAGTATGCTTGTCACGATATCTGCCTGATGAGGGTAGCGCATTAACATGACCTTGCATATGCATGACCCACTGAGGCGGAATGTAGGGCTGAATGTGGATGTGGCGTTTGCTTATAATTGGAAGACGGCTGCTGCCTTGTGTAACAAAGATGTAGCTCTTGTATACAATGTAGTTGTACTGCTTTTATATCCTTTTGTTCCTTTTTAAATGAGGCTATTAAACACAAAATCCCTAGACCTCGAAGTCTTTGCCACCAATGAGGAGATACACTATGCAATATTGTCTCATACGTGGGGTTCAGAAGAGGTAACGTTTGCAGATCTTGTCCAGAATGACAGAACATCCAAGGCGCAAGGATGGGACAAGATATGTCGAAGCTGCGAAGTAGCGGCTCATCTAGGATTCGACTACATATGGATTGATACATGCTGTATCGACAAAACCAGCAGCGCAGAGCTATCTGAAGCTATCAACTCCATGTTTCAGTGGTACGAAAAGGCAGTGGTCTGCATCGCATATTTGGAGGATGTCTCTTCGGCAGACGATTCGACCAAAGATTGCTCCCAGTTTGAACGGAGCCGCTGGTTTTCTCGAGGCTGGACGCTGCAAGAGCTCATTGCACCTCCCGAGCTGCTCTTCTACTCCAAGGAATGGGATCACATTGGCACGAGAACCTCTCTCAAGGACAGCATCACGAAAATCTCCCGCATCCCCGACGTGATGCTCCAGGCGCATGAAAACGGGCAGAGGCAAAGCCTGGATGACTTTTCGGTCGCGGAAAAGATGAGCTGGGCGGCTAACCGCGCAACTACCCGGCCAGAGGATCTCGCCTACTGCTTGCTGGGAATATTCGACATCAACATGCCTTTGCTGTATGGAGAGGGCCGAGTCAAGGCGTTCAAGCGGCTGCAGGAGGAGATTATCAAATCGACAAACGATGATTCCATCTATGCCTGGAGCTATCCTCAAGATGTATCACAGAAGCAGCATTTCTGGGGCCTCTTGGCAGATGGTCCATCGGCATTCGGAAGACACAGCGACGCCTTTGTATTAAAAAGAGCGAGGTATCTCACAAGACGCTCAAACCACATGGCGACCGTCTCCAATCGCGGCCTCAACGTGGAGCTCGCCCTGGCGCCTCTCCCAGGAGATAAATCCTGTACCATCTTCATCGCCGTGCTGGACTGCGACATGCGGCAGGACGACAACTCGCATGCCTTGACGCCGGTCATCATCCTTCAAAAGACGACGTGGCATAGCGACACCGAGTTTGTGCGCATAAGGCCAGATTACTTATTTATGCTGTCGATGAACCGCATCATCCTACCTGAAGATGGCGGCTTCACCCGCATGGGCCATACGCGCCTTGCAGAAGCCACGCCGAGACAGCTGTTCATCCCGCACAATCTGTCGGCGCGACGCTCTCCACGGGGCATCTTGTTCCACCCTGAAGCGGCGCCATCGCATCCGAACGATACTAAGCTTGCCGTGAAAGTGATCTCGCAGCCTTCTTCATGGCTCTATTTCGATGAGCGGCGGCCCAACAGGCGGGCGACGAGAGCCTATGCTGCTGACCAAAGGGCTCGCGGCTCAACTGGCGAGGAACTGCCATATGCTAGATCGGAGAGCTATGTTTTGAACTTTGAGCATTCCTCCGACCTGGGAGTCACCGAACCTACACAAGCGACTATACTCGGGACTCTGGAGCTGGCAATTGAGCCGCCTGGCTGGTTGACTAGCTGGCAAGTATGCCTCATAACAGGTCTGGAGCCTCTTCCCCCAAACCCATTCGGGACGCCGTCGCTGTACACGGTGCCGTGGTATGCGTTTGAAACAAAGGACAGAGTGGCGGCGGGAAGTATGGATGGCGTGCCGTTGAAGGGGAGGAAGAGGGAGTTTAAGATGGGGAATATGGTGCTGAGCGTTGAGTTTGATTTAGAGAGCCGGTACTCGAGGTTATTTTATAGCGTGGTGTTGAAGCTACGTAACTAGTATTGAGTGAGAAGAGGTAGGGCAAACAGCGCTCCTTGGTGTATATAGAAAGACGCGTATTTTCATATGAAGTGACATGCTTTCATATATATATAGACGGCCACAAGTTTTGTTGACGTTTTAGAAATATTACAACTCCTCGACACCCAAGACCGTCATCTCCAACCTTTCCAGGATCTCATCCGGGACATCCAGCGGCTTCTCCTCCGGCACCAACCCCTTCTTCACCAATTCATCCGTCGAAATGTGCGGATCCTCCTCCAGTGCCCTTTTCAGCTCTCTCGCCTTGTCAGTCACATCTTCAATCGAAGCAATCCAGTCATTGGCCCATTTTGTGCTCAGCGATCTGGGGATGCCAATCTGGATGCTCCGATAAGGCAACGCCTCCAGCTTGGGATTCCTCTCCGGATCCCACTGGACTCTCACATCGGTGGGTCTCTCATGAGCCGTCTTGTTAGTGCTCTCTTTATCTACCCGCGCGTGCAACGACGGATGAGTAGACAGAACTCCTTGTTCCAAGAGGTCCAGGAAATGCTCTCTCTTCATCTTGAGAGCGAGAATACGGCTCTGGCCATCATCCTTGTAGGAGTATCCGGAGCGGTACATCATCCAGCACCAGCTTGGCTTGATCCAAGTCATGCGTTCGGAACTAAAGTCTGGCGACGCATTGAGCTTCTGAGCCTGAACCGCGGCATCGGCGATGGAATTTTTGTAGGCTTGGTAGACGGTGATGTATTCGTCGTCGTAGGAGGCGCGGATCTGGCGGTAGGGGATTTGTGAAGGGAGCGACATTGTTGTTTATTTGCTATATTCTCATGCGCAGAGTAGTGTTTGATGTATTGTATGAATTTTGTTCTGTTCTGAATCCTGGGACATTTTTACAAATGGCACGATGATGGGATGATTTTATTTGTTGACGACCTGCTGCTGGATGCGGAGTTGGCGGCTGATGACTCTGCCATGACGACGGCGATGAGTCGATGCCGATGAGCCGCCATATTGGGCAATGCCGCGTTGACGGCGGTCTAGAACAGTCGATGCAAGTGCGGTTGCTGATTATTTTGGTGAACCAGATTATTTTTGTCTTGGATCTTAACTACTTTTATGTTTCTTATAGGTAAAAAACGGTATCTAACAGAGGTGAAGAGATGGCATCAGCTCTCAAGACTTGGTGTCACCACTAACATCGAAGTACATGTGCTCTTTGCTGCGTAGCGACAGCACGCCAGAATAAGAAATACAGGGCGTCAGTTCCAGCAACTCTCTGCAAATGCGCATACAGGCATGTAACTCGCCAACTGAAACTTACGCTGTAGGTATACCTGGGTAAAGCCAGCCACCTGCTATAGAGTTCCAGGCCTCGCTATTATGCAGACGCAAACCCGCCAAACAGGGCTGAAGCAGCACAGCTGTGGCGTTTCGTGTCCCACTTTGAACCCCCCCAAAAGAAGCCGCACCAAATAAAGCGTCATCACTAAAAACTTGAGACCTGGGGGCCCTCGGACTTGAGACAGGCGTGACGCAACGGGCTCTGCGCAAGCTCCAAACACCAAGAAATCGGAATCTGGCTTTAGCAGAGGCTCCATCTTTTTCTCTTTCTCTTCTTCTTCTCCCTTCCTTTTCCCCCCTCCGCTAAAATCCCCCTCGCCCTTTTTTAAAGTTCCGAGACTCGAAAGGGCTGTGAAAAAGGCCCGAGCTTTTATCATATCTGCACCTTTTAAATCTTGTGCCGCCTACTGCACGCTCCCGCAGCAACGTCAGCGCCGGCGTCACCAAGTCTCCCACCACCAAAAAAAAAAAGTTGTGTGAGGGTGCTTCTCTTCTTCTTCTTCGACTTCTCCTAATACTCTTCCGCCTCCCATCTCCTCTCTCGCCTTCTCTTCTACTTATTCTTCATACTCCAAAACCGCGGCTCGCACTGGATCCTCGTGCATGTCGCCACCGGAAGCACCCGCGAGCCCAGCGGTTCCCGGCCAGCCTGGAGACGAGCCGCCCAGCAGAAGCGCGGATGCCTCCGAGGTGACATGCATCCAGGACCCCTCGGCGGGGCAGCTGCCTGGCGCTTCTGGCTCGAAGACGACGACGACGACAACTCATGCGGCCAGCGATGCGGACACGGACGCGGGCGCTGACGCGGATGCGGATGCAGAACCAAGCGCTGTTCATGTCGATGCAAGCCACAACCTCAAAGACGACGCAGAGACTCGAGCCATGACGACGGACACGACAAAGGACCCTGGCGGTGATGCGCACAAGCACGAGCACGAGCACGAGCGCGAGAACCAGCACAAAGAAGCAGACGCAGATACCGCCCATATCCCTTCAGACGCTGCTGCCAGCACTGCGGCCGACTCAGACAACTACAATAAGCCAGCATCGCCGCCGTTGGGCGCAACAACCGCCGGCATGGCCAGCGACGAGGGGCCCGGCAGCAGACCGACAAATGCGGAGCTTGAGCAGGGCTCTGGCAAAGCTGCACACGACACTCACGAGACACACGAGACGATACCCACCGCGTCCAAGGAGCGTGCAGAAGAAGCGGCCCCAGCTGCAGGCCGGCCGCCCGACGTTGCCTCCTCGTCTGTCCTGACCGTCGAGGCCACGAATGCCAGCCCGTCATCGCCATCATCGCCCATGCAGCCCGACTACCCAACCACGGTGCTTCTGGCGCCCAGTTATGTCGACCCGACGCCGCCCACTCCCATGGCCTCGCGCCCGCCTTCTCGAGCGCTGTCCGTCACGGCCCGAACCCACCGCTCCGACGACGACGCATCGCCCACGAGGGCCAATCCCGACGCCGACGACAAGCCCTATGCCAGCGAGGATGAGGGCTCGCAGTCCGAGATCCAGAGCATCATGGAGCAGTTTAGCGAGTACGGAGGCGGTCCCGACGCCGACGAGGTCATGAGCCCCAGGCTGGAAATTGCATCGCCCATGTTGGGCACTTCCCTGCAGCATCCGCCTCTCAAATCCAGCCTCGAGCCTCTGTCTCCTTCACTCGCCAGGGAGCTTCAGGGCCTCAATGCCCTGCACATCTCGACGCCTTCCGACGACGACCACGGACCGCCTGTGCCCCCCAAAGATGGATCCATGGGCACCCCTCCGAGATCCAAGGAGGCACGGCCGCCACTCAACAGCCTCGCGTCGCCAGCGTCGCCCACCATCCCCATGCACAGGCCGCCGCCTCCAGAGCCTGAGCCCGAGCCTGCCCTGCCCTTTGACTTCCACAGGTTCCTGGAGCAGCTGCGAAACAAGAAAGCGGATCCCGTGGCGAGGTATCTCAAGTCGTTCCTCTTTGAGTTTGGAAAACGCCAGTGGATGGTCCACGAGCAGGTCAAAATCATTAGCGATTTCCTGGCCTTCATCGCCAACAAGATGATGCTGTGTGAGGTGTGGCGAGACGTCTCGGATGCCGAGTTTGACAATGCCCGAGAAGGCATGGAAAAGCTTGTCATGAATAGGCTGTACACTCAGACATTTTCACCAGCGATTCCGCCTCCCAAGCCAATACCTGGGGCGAAGCCGAGGAGGAGAGGAGGCGATCCGCCGCTGGGCCCCGGCCGGAGAGGCCAGCATCAGGAGGACGTGGAGCGAGACGACATTGTGACGCAAAAGATTAATATTTACGGATGGGTGAAGGAAGACCATCTGGATATACCACAGGTTGGGGAGAGCGGCCGGCGATTTCTAAAGCTTGCGCAGCAAGGTGAGTTATTGATTCTCATAATCTCAACATTTCATCAAAGCCATATATATATATACTAACTGGACTGCCAACTAGAATTGTTAAAGATCAAGTCGTATAGAGCTCCCAGAGACAAGATCATTTGCGTTTTAAACTGCTGTAAAGTAATATTTGGTGAGTTGGATTACTTGGTGTGTCACGATCGAATCTCTTGGCTGACGTCACAGGCCTCTTAAAACACAACAAGTCGGATTCATCAGCCGATTCCTTTATGCCGCTGCTCATCTACGTCGTCCTGCAGTCCAACCCGGAGCACTTAGTATCCAATGTACAGTATATTCTACGATTCAGAAACCAGGAGAAGCTCGGCGGGGAGGCCGGCTACTACCTCTCTTCTCTTGTAAGTACACTGTTTCCTTTTATCCGTTGAATGAAAAGGAGGGTTCTAACCTAGCATAGATGGGCGCGGTCCAGTTTATTGAAAACATGGATCGGACTTCCCTAACCATAACCGACGATGAGTTTGAGAAAAACGTCGAGGCTGCCGTATCTGCAATCGCAGAGAAGCACCAAGCCATGTCTCCAAAGGGGCCCCAGCAGCAGCAGCAGATATTCAACGAAAAATCTCTACATCCTGATGCGCGTCCATCGCTTGATGGCGCAGGATCGTCTACTCCACGCCGCTCAACAGACATCAACGAAACAGACAACATCACGGCACCCATCACCGGGCTCCTGCGAACAATTCAGAATCCACTCACCACCATCGGGCGCATGTTCTCAGACGACGGCGCCTCATCATCAACAGCACGGCCGCCGCCGCCACCGCCAATAGGCCGCCCCTTGGGCTTCCCCGATTCTGTGCCCATACCCAGCGGAGAGGACCTAAGGCGATCAGACTCGAGATATGCTCTCCCTGCAGAGGAGGCGGCGGCGAGGCAAGCGAGCGCCGAAGTGGCCGAGGCACAGCGACTGCATCGCGCAGAGCACGCCAACATTGTAGAGACGTTGGCCGGCATGTTCCCCGACCTGGACAAGGAGATTATTAGCGATGTGGTCTACCAGAAGGAAGGAAGGTATGTTTTCATTCTTGGCCTTATTTTCTTTTTGTTTCATTGCAGTTTCAGCCATCAAGCTAACATGGAGTCCTCATAGGGTTGGATTGGCCGTCGATGCGTGCCTTGCTTTATCCTCGTAGCATTCATTTCCAAAGAAGGGCGAAATCGTTTTTTTACTATTAGATGGGTACGGGGGTTGGTTGCGACATTGTACAATGGGATGCATTGGTTACATATATATATCACATATTTTTGTTCTACCCTATAATATACATGCATAGCTGTGCTTCGTAACTCTGAAAATACTTGCTACCATTGCAGGTCTAACTAGATGTTGCTTTAAATGTTGCGACTCCCGAGGATGCATGCTCTTCACTTTTAGATTTTACTCATACAATCAAGACCAAGCTGCAAAGATGATACCAGCCCGTTCTCCTCAAACTCACACAAACCCAGCGTCTTATACCGAAAAATGAAAAAAAGGTCTATTCATCTCATCTAGTCCTCATGCAAATAATATATATATATATATACTCCCCTCTCTAACCCCCAAACTCCCAAGCACATCCCATTTTCTATATCCCAATTCTTAGGATCTGCTGCAACGCACACACACACAAACACACAGACAACACGCAACAGGGTAGGTAGCCCACTCTTTTGAGCAAGGTGACACAAACGAAGGAATAAAAGCGAGTGAATTATAAGTACATAAAAGATGCTGTGGGTTCATATATATATATATATATATATATAAACCTCTAAAAAGACGACTTTCACCACCCCATTTCCAGGGGCAAAAGCTCTTCTCGGCCTGTGCAATCTCAGTGAGATCAAATCAGAGTTACTCCGCGGCCGTGCGAAACTAATAATGCCCTGAATATTTCTGCGACCCTACAAAATCATGGGGTTGCACGCCGTCTCGTAGGTCGGGGCTGGGGCCTCTAGTCGACGTTCTCGAGCTCGGCCGGCTGTCGTCCACGCCCACAGAAAAGAAGCCCTGCGAATAGCTTGGGGAAGAATCGCCGGCTTGTCGGGCGCCCGTCAGGTCGCGGTACATGGGGCTCGGCGAGTGAGAGCCTGACAGCGCCGGGTGGTACGTCGACTCCGGGATGCTGGGGGCGTAGTAGTGGTCTCCCGTCTTGGAGTAGGGAGGCAGGTTCTCCTCGTGGTCGGACGGGATGGGAGGGTACATGGAGGCTTCGAGATCAGCCTTTGAGCGGATGAGCATAGTGTTGCGGGCGTCGAGAGGCGTCAGGTCGTCCGCGTCTTCGCGTTGTTTCTCTGCAAAAGCCAACTTTGTTAGAACGATACTGAGTGGTAACAAAGAACATCACAATGAGGAGGAGAAAGGAAAAAGAAAAACTAGAAACTTACCAAGCTCCTTTCTGCGCTTGCGGTGAGGATTCATCTTGATGGTCGCGTTGATTGCGTTCCACAAGACGAGAATTGCAAGCGCACCCGTCAGCGTCGACTGCACGGCGATCATGACGACGCCCATGACGGTTTGCGTCGTCTGCTGGATGCCAAACTCCTCGACAAAGACAAAGACGCAAATGACGGACAGCACGCGGACTACCGCGATGAAGATGTTGATGATGTTGCTGGAGCGGCGCTCGTAGGGGCGGCTCCAGAGCAAGAGGGCCAGCATGGCTGCTTCAATGACGAAGCTGGCTGCGGTTTGGGCCATGCCGTGGCCATCGCCCGCGGCGATGAGGCAGCCCTTTGTGAACGTATAGAGGATGACTGGGATGAATAGCCACCAGTAGCTCTTTTGGTAGGCCTCGTAGAACATGGAATACTTGATCCAATTCTGCTTGTCCTCGTACAGCCGGGCGGCGTCTCCATGCTCGCGCTTGAGCCTGTGCGCCGTGCTCCAGATCTTGTAGCCGAAGAAGAGCAGAACGCCGGTGAAGAGGGCGAGGGAGAGGCCGGCCAGCGTCTTGGCCGCCCAGGAGTCGCCCAGCGTGAACTGGAAGACGCAGTACAGCACCCAGATGCCGTACAGGAGCAGGATGAGGGAGGTGATGGTTCGGGCAATGGATCTCCAGTAATGCTTGCGGAATCCGGTGAGGGATTCTGGGAATTTGCCGTACAGAGACCAGGCCTCGAGGACTACCTTGACAAACAGGATACCCGTCACGATGGAGGCGATGACAATGGCGACGATGAGAAGAGCCGTCATGAAGACATCCGACTTTGGAACGCTCAACGACTCTGCAAAGTTTTTGACGCCCGAGATTGTCTGGGTGACTTGGCCCGAGAATCCAGCATCTCCTGAGGCAGCATCGTCACGACGGACGAGCCTCGCAACGACTGAGCCGCTCATTTTCTTCTTCTGCTCGAGTGACATGGTCAGATTCCTCAGATAGGCCACACTGTCCTCCGTCAGGTTGCCGCCAGTCTTGGCCCGGAAGTCGTCGATGGAGCCCAACAGGCCGTTCCACGGGATGAGGCCAACGGAGAAGGCAAAGTTCTTTGCAAAGTTGCGGTAGATGGGCGGGTAGTTGACCGAGAGCATGCCGCTCATGGCCATGCCCTGGAACCAGCCGGCCACATCCGCGAAGCTGGGGCTCATGACCGGGACTCCGACGCTGGAGCCGGCGGCGCCTCCGTGTAAGGCGGTGCCGATGGCCGTGAGGCCGCTGGCGGCAAGAGAGACGCCGGCAATACTTGCGGCCACGTACGAAACAGCCGGGACGCTCATCGTCTTGCCGTTGGTCACCTGGGCCTGGATACACGCCACCATGTTGCTGCTGCCGAGGCTGTTGAGCTTCATGATTGCCTGCGCGGAGATGTCTGGAACACTAAAGGCGATTCCCGGGATCATGGACGCATACTGAGCCGGAACCTGCTGAGTCCCGCGAGCAACAAATGGTCCATTGGGCAAAGGACACAGCTCCGCCACCATTGTCTTGGGGTCGCAGGGGTTGAAGGTGTTTGTGAATGCGCTGATGCCATAGGCTGTGACGTCGAGAGTGGCAGTGACATTCTGACTGCTACTGCTCGTCCCCTGAATATCGAACGTGATGGTCTGGGCATCGTTGTCATAGGTCATGCTGAGTTGCTGAATCGTGATGGAAGGCAGACTTCCGCAGTCGGTAAACCCAGTCGTCGTCAGCATCTGGTCGCCCAAGACTCCCGTCATCAACATTGCTCCCATGCATAATGCCTTCCATGTCGTCGGTTGTGACGCCGTTCGAGCCATTGTTCTTCTTTCGTAAGCTGTTCTCCAATAATGTAATAAATAACAGGAGCTTATTTTCGAATTCAAATTCGGAATTCCACCAGTATCATTCGCTTTATAAAAACAAAATGCAACTCTTGGGAGTATAAGTTCGTCGATATAGCAGTCTACCCAATCCAGTATCAAGTTTCAAGCCGGGTTCGTTTTTTCGCCAATCGTCTCCGTAGATCGAGATATATATATGGTGTATCGGTAAATTGAAAAAATAATTAATAAAAAAAAGGAACGATTGAGTTATTCCTGTAAAAGTAAAAAAAAATCGCTGAGAGGAACGCCAATCAATTCAACTCCTCGCCTGTTTGGAGAGCGAGACACGGCGACCTCATGGACAAGAGAAAGGAAAAAGCGCCCACAGGGCGAGGGGGATCCAAAATGGCCAGGATCAACCTGACAAGAAGCGAAGAAACGACACAAGAAAACGAGCGGCCAATGCTGTCAAAGTTCTTTATAATTCAAAGCGTTTTTTGGATACAGTCACCGAATATGTTCTTCACGGCGGGATATTCATCAAGGAATGGAGGCGAAAAGCAGCGAGCAGGACTCAAGCTCAACTCACACGTATGGCGCTATTGTGAAACAAGGTCCCCCAAAGCATCACAGCGCGACAACGAGCCGGGGAAATAAAAAGAACGAAAAATGGATGCAAAAATGAATGACGAAATTCAATAAAGTAGCTTCAAAAAGAGAGCACGAAGCAAACAAAAAAAAGCTGATGACCAGATTGGATTATGGAATATTGGAAAGGAAAAGGAAGAAAAGAAGGGGAGCACAATACAAAGAAGCTGCGAGCGAGGCCCAAGCTGCGATTTCAATATCCGTGGTTGAAACATGGCCGAAAGGGGATGCGCAGCAGGTTTAGCGGCCAAGGGTCCACCGCTAATACAAGGCACAGGGTGCTAATACAGCGCATCTTGCTGCCACGGGGTACGTACCGCTACCGCGAGATACCGGCAGCCCAACCCCACGCCAGCACTGCCACAAGGTCACTGCCAAGTCTCTGCTCATGGAGCGCTGCAAGGCCGCTGCAAGGGCCGCCCCTCCCAGCGCCTTTAGGGGCAGATCCAGTGGAAGGGGGGTCGGGGTTTGGCGCCCTGATTGGCCAGCCATGGGCCGAGGCTGGCAAGCCTTTCGGGGGGAGCAGATGCGCTGAAGCAGCAGCTCAAAGAGTTGGCTATGGGAATATGAAATACAGTGCAGTGCAGCAAAGCAACACACGAAAAAGGAATCACTGACTGATTGCATCATGATGGATGAATGAGTGATCGCCAAGCGCATGATTCGCACTAGATTGCAGTCCAAAAAATCCAATCTATGCTAAATGGGACAAACAAAAAGGCAGCCCCGTCAGGGAAATAAAACATCGTCCCATCAACTAACACGTTACAAAGTCAGTTCGGCGCGCAAGTAAAAAAAGAGACCCAAGATTTCAGGGATCAGCCAGCGAAATTACCCCCCTCCTAGCACCGAGACGAGATTGGCAAACGACCGACACAAAGTTCCCCTCGCACTAAACATAAAAATAAAAATTGTAAAATAGAAATTGGAATTGATTGAAATAGACGAGAGGCAGCCTATCGTTTAGTTTCTGTGGAGTGCCGAGCTGCAGAGACGTTGCCTCTATGAGCAGGTCGTGAATCCCCCTAAAATGGTACAATTGTCTCAGCGTCGCGAGCCCATCTTTGCGCTGGGTAGGTGATTAACAACTCGCAATATCTACAGTAAATGCTCGCTGCCAGATAACAACGGAAAAATATCAATGGCCTGATGGAATCTTCTTCCCAGCCATGCGCGGGATAATTAATGCCTTTGCCAAGCAGTATCCTGAACCTCTCGACTTCCCCAACCAACCAATCCTCACCATATATACATATATATATATATACAAACACAACCCCAAGACCTCAAGCCTTCAAACTTGTTTTATTTTCAAAATATGCTCTTCTGTCTTACTGAATATCCATACTGCTTCTCTCATGATGGGTAGTAATACGCGTTTACACAAATTCCCAGCTTTCGACTCCATTTCCCTCCAATTAGTCCCCTGTATCGTCCCCCCCAGACTCTCTGTACATCTGCTAATTCCCCACCATCCCGTTACCAAGGTTGCATTACTAGTATAGGTAGCACATGTGCTTGTATATCGTACATAATCGCCATGCATGTCTCATCTGGCGCTTTATCCGCCGGCTATACGGCTAGATGTGTTCGGGGAAATAAAATAGACAATGAAAAAAGGCCTGCAAAAGCGCATTCTTGCATGGTAGGAGTAGTACTACGGTAAGACGCAGGATGAGGCAAAAAAAAAAAAAACAAATCAGCTCAGTTGATGTCGCATTAAAGGTCTATGTGACATAAAAACAACATCTTACTAAACGCTATGCGCTACATCTCTCATCTTGCAGCAATTGCTTGGCCGGAAGACAATGCAAAAAAGGTACTCATCTGTTTGTACATTGCTCTTCGCCATGTTCCAACTTAATATCCTGAAATGAAAAAAAAAAGTGCCCAAATAAAAAGCAAACGCAGGGGAATCGTCTTCATATACTACTGCCCGTTCATGAGCCTTCATGAAAAAAAAAAAAAAAAGTCGCCTGAGTCCAATCCTTGAATTTTATCCAACTCTAGAAGGAGCAAAAAGAATTTGTATCCAAGCAGAAAAGAAAATGAGATGAAATGAACACCAAAAAGAAAAGAAAGAGGACAGTCGGATGAGTGACTTTCTTCCCCTCAAAGGAAAAAAAAGAAAAAAAGAAAAAAAAAAAAAGAAAAGTATCAAAGAAGCTATTTGGCGCTTCAGAAAAATCCAGACACCTGCCTATCATCCCAACTCTTGGTGTCTAGGTGAATAGCACCCTGATGAGGAGAATGCGAATAAGTCGACAACGATTCGTGCCCGCTGAACGGGCTTCCATGGACGCTCGAAGGGTCCATCATGTTGTCGTACGCCATCTGCGCGCCCATAGGGGGGGCGGCAACAGGCACAGGTACGTTCTGGAGGCCCAGCGCATTCAGGGGTGGGAATGGCTCCACCTCATTTGCTATTGTCATGGCGGTATACGGGTTGGACCCCTGCACGTACGGAGCCGAGGTGACGGGCAGGTCCTGAACCCGCCGGCCGGGGTCGTACCCATGAGCCAGAGGGCTAGCGGCCATTGACTGGGTTTGGTGCAGGCTCTGGCCAATGCTGTCGAATTGAGGAGGGGAATAGAAGGACTGCTGGTGGAATTGTCCGGGAGGCATCACCGAATGGTACATGAACTGGGTTTGGGCCGGCGGATACGACACCGGCTGCTGCGGCGGCATTGGTGGCGCCGAGGAAAGCTGCTGCTGGCCGTTTTCAAGATACCGCATGGCGGCGGGCGACTTTTGGTCTGGTATGAGTGGTATGTCATGCCTTGGAGGGGGGTCCTGGACGGGGCTGATGATGGTATCCGCCGCCAGTTCTTTTGCCTTGGCCGCTACCAAGCGCAGCACGGGAAGCGAGATTTGCTCCATATGCTTGGCCAGGTGTACAGTCAGCTTCTTCCACGTCGGGAACACTTTGCCGCAGAACCTGCACGGTTCCTCGTGTGGTTGCTTGCTCGTTTCCACATGGCACTGCTCGACCTTCTGCCACGTCGGATCGACCGTGCCGGCCTTCTTCATGGCCGCCTTGGTCTTCACCTTGGGCTCCTGGAACTTGTGCTCGCGGACGAGATGCTGCAGGAAATTGTCACGGCGGTAGCATGTATGCCGGCAATCTTCGACGTCGCACGTCCACCACTCCAAGTGGCGGTGGCCTTCGTTTTCGTGCCGGACCCAGTCGGCCTTGCGCTTGAAGATCTTGGGATCCCGGCACTTGTCCCACGTGCACGTGAAGGGCTGCACGTCTTCATGCACGTGCTTTGTCCAGTCGGATGGCTTGAGGAACTTCTTCTTCTGGTAGCACAACTGGCATTCAAACTCGGCCGGCAAGTGTTGGGTGGGCGGCATGGGGATGTCGGTCGGGAAGCTCTCCTGGTTGATGGCGCCTTCAGTTGGCGTGACATCGTCGTCATCGTCGTACTGCGTTGACAAGGTGTCCATCCCCTTGGTGTTGCCATTGTTATCTGCTCCCCTCGAACTCAGCACGTTCGCCGAGCCGCCAAGTGCCAAGCAGAGAGAGCCACAAGGACAATTGGCGCCAAGGCCGAGATGCTTGACTTTGTTATTCAATAGTTGTTTGTACCTAACAATTTGCTGGTGGGCAATGCGATCTACAAGGTAGCTATGTGCGGGCGGTAGTCCCGGGTTCAGAGTCTGGATGTGCTGCTGGAAGCCAGCAAAGTTCGGGGTGATGTCGTCAATAATGTTGGGGTTCATCTTCATGTCGTTATCTTCGTAGAAATCATCATCCTCATCCTCATCGTCGTCTGGTTCGACGGGAGCTTGTCTGAGCGCCGCTACGGGAGGTCCACCAGATTTCCTCCACATACTGGCGAGGCTAGAATGAGTACCGTCGGTGGTGTTGTTGTTGCCGTTGGAGGAGGACACCGTTGGCTTAGGCAAGTCTGACTTGCTTCGCGGCCGCCTCAAAGAATTCTTCACGCTGAGGCCGGACAGGGGGCCTTTGGAAGAGGGCGCCGGCGGGATGGTGCTGATAGATCCAGCCCGAGAATGCGTCGTACCAATCGACGCAAAGTTCTGGCCCATGGATACCAATGCGGTGTTGATGCTAGGAGTCTGGTGCTTCTTGCCCCAACTGGATGTCCGTGACATGGGGGAAAGGTGAGGCATGCTATCACGCTTATTGTGGGTCGGCGACGGCTCTGACTGCTCAACAAGCGCCTCGCCTTGCCCACTGCGAGAGCGCTTGCGCATGTGCGAGCCGCTGGGGCGCCGGACGAGACCGCGAAGGTCTTTCAGGAGGCTGCCAGACCTGTTGCTCTTATCGCCGCCTCGGCTGATTGAGAGCTTCTTCAAGAAGTTGCCGCTGGTGATGCCCTCGATATCAAGGTCGACAACACTGGGCAGGCTGCGCCGGCGAGTGCCCCAGGTTGCCGCTCGAGAGATGATGGAGTCGTTGTCACGGCACATTCTCTCAAATCGGTCGATGGCGGCCTGTGAGCTCTGGGGCTGATGCCGGCTCTGTCCGCCATTTCTAATGGAGTGAAGAATGGGAGCGTCAGCCCAACCGCGATTAGCATAGATGATGTCATAGTCCTCATCCGACAGATGGCCCGCGCCATTGGGGGAGTAGTAGGTTTGACCAGGAATGTACTTGTTCTCGGTCTGGTCACCAAGCGGAATACTATCGTTGCTGTGGCGGCTCTGTTCTTCTGCGGCGCTGATATCCTCAGGAGACGGTTTCTCTGGAGGGATGGTCTCGTTGAGATTGCCAGTCAGCCATTTGCCGACCTCCTCGTTTCTCTCTTCAATCTCTCGGCGGCTGATAATCTCATTGATGCTCGCAATCTCTTCTCCAGGCCGCCTCTTGGGATCCAAGCCAGCAAGTCCAGTAGCAGGATCACGCCGCCATTGGCCCATAGAGTCTCTGTTGGCAGCAGCAGCAGCAGCAGCAGCAGTAGCCGTGGCAGCTTGACTCTGTCCATGGTTGATGGAGGAGGTTATCAGGTCTCCCGCGGATTCGATACCCCCACGTACCGTTGAGGGGCTGTCTTCAAAACTGCGCTCGACGGTATGGACAGGTCCATTGTTATCCTTGTCCCATACAGAGATGGTGACACGGGGGCTTTGACACCGCATATCAACGGGGGCAGGCGCCAAGCCGTCCTCACTTGATCGAGCACTGTCGGTCTGACTTGGGGTCAACTGGGGCGCTGGGATGACGAGGGGGTTTGGCTTGAAGGGTTTATGGAGCTGTTGTGGTGAGACGGAACTGGGCTGCTGATGCTGATCCGGTCGCGCGAGAGCCGCTCTCTCCTCGCTTCGCGGTGAAAGTGTGTGGACAGAAGCAGTTTGATCTGGCGTTAGAGGATAGGTATCGTCATTGGCATTATGCTCCGGCTGAAGCTCAACTGGCGGGGTGTTGTTGAGTGAGAGGTCCCATACGCTCTGGTCGTCCAGAAAGGATGGGGTGCCGACCTCGGGATTGGTAAAGTTGGCGCCAAAGAAAGGGTCGTCGTCAAAGTCGCTGAAGTCACTGGATTGGTAGAGGCTCAATGTCGAGGTGGACCCGGCAGGCGTCTCTGATGGGTTCGCAGGCGAGAGGGAGTCGCTGTTGACTCGGGAGAGGAAAGGTGAGAGCAAGTTTGAGTCGATGGATGAGCGTTGCTGCTGCTGTTGCTGATGTTGATGTTGATATTGATGCTGTTGGCCGGCACTAGGCGCCACCGAATTGCGGGGTTCAGGGTCGAAGTCGAAATCGTGGTCGAGGGTGAGAGGGTTGTCGGTGTCGAGAGGCACGGAGAACCCTTGAGCGGTGGCCGATGCGGAAGACATGATTCTGTTCCCAGCTGGGCCCGAGCGAAAGGGGATGCCCGAGGATAAGTACTCCGTATATACGGAGAGCGAGAGAGAGGAGGGGAGGAGAGATGCCAGGAGCAGGAGAGCAGGAGAAGCGGTGGCTTTCACGGGAGAGTGAGAGACAAGTCCAAGACAGACAGGCAGCCGGGACCCTGTAGGCCTAAACTGGTGCGCTCTGGGAGATGCGCAGCGTCACGTCACTGGCCAGGGACCATGTTCCTGGCAGTTTGGCGGCAGGCTATGAATTTTGCTTTGTTAGGCAGGGCGGGAGCCAGGACTCGAGCTGTTGGGGCGCAGTCGGCGAGCGACGGTNNTTGCTAGGAACTAGAGATTAAGATGACAGAAGTGGTGGTGTCGGACGAGAAAAAAAAAGGGCAGCGGGCGGAGAGCCAGAGCTGATGATGGGATGGGACATGGGGAGCCAGCGTGTGGGTGCGGCTGGCGGATCTAGAGGCGCTTACCACCTTGATTAGGCTGTCGACCGCACCCCCTGCTAAGCGACCTTGCCCTGTTGCAGAGCAGCTGCGTCGCTGCTTTTGTGCCTGCGATACGTGTATAACTCCAGAGCACGACGTGCCAAGCACCAGCTGGCCGTGGTGGTGCTACCTGGTGCTGGGCTTTTTGGGCTTCAAGCTGCTCCAGCGCCGCAATCAATTGGTCC
>PXNZ01000544.1:0-26421 GCA_003012085.1 Trichoderma brevicompactum | reverse complement strand
CGTACAGCTAGCTATATACACTTAGACGAAAATCTGCGCCACCCCAGCTATCCCGCCACATGTATCAAAGCTCCCCCACAATCTGGCATCAGGGGAGGGAGTTTCAGGCATATACTATAAGAGCTTTAATAAAAAGGCATAGATAAAGTTAGAATATCTCCCTCCTCAATTAATAGATAAAATATTTCAGCTATGATCTATACTACTCCCTTTATATATCCTTTTTTCCCCTTAGTATCAGTAAGTTGTAATATATTTTATAATAAGTTGCATTATTATTATAATATTAATATGCTATATGAAAGCTTATTCGATATTTACTCTAAGCGGTAATATTATTCCCCTCTAAGTTATGTTATAGAAAGTTTAGTATTTCTATTTTTCTTTTTTACTATGTGATTCATATAGGCAGAAATTAATGGTTCGCTTAGATATGCACTAAAGGGATGGTATTTTGTTATACCCAGTATAGAGGGGTGAGGCGCCTAAGGCGGTGAGATGTCACGTCCAATAATATTGCGGGGCTGCGACTGGCTCATACCCACATTTGGAGATGGACACGATACTCAATTGGAAGCTGTTGGCCAATACGACGCACTGTTCAATCTCGCTCCTTTTATGCTGACTCTCTGGCTAGGCTTGAGTAGCTGTCGTGGTCAATCGAGACCGATCAAGCCAGTCGTCTACATCCCCTCAACGTATATACATTTTATCTAATCGTTCTTTTACCTTGATGTGCGAGGCTCCGACCTCACCTCCCCGCCAGAATGCAGTCTTCCCCAGGAATGTTGACAAAGGTATGATATTCAAGGGCTGTTCAACTCAAGATGTCGACTAATGCCCCTCAGTTTGAATCGAAATCATCCAGGGCCAAAGGAATCGCGTTTCATCCGAAAAGGTAGCTGCGAGTCTCCCATGTGAAGCGGTGAATTTAGGAGAACTGATCTGGTATATTAGACCATGGATCCTCGTGGCCCTCCACTCCTCCACAATCCAGCTCTGGGATTATCGGATGGGCACATTGATAGATCGATTTGAGGAGCATGATGGCCCGGTCCGCGGCGTCGATTTCCACAAAACACAACCACTCTTCGTATCCGGCGGCGATGATTACAAGATCAAAGTCTGGTCGTACCAGACTAGACGGTGCCTCTTCACACTGAACGGCCATCTCGATTATGTTCGAACTGTTTTCTTTCATCACGAGCTTCCCTGGATCCTCTCTTCATCCGATGATCAAACGATTCGAATTTGGAACTGGCAGAATCGTAGCTTGAGTACGTTGCATCCCTCATGAACTGTGATTCACGCGAACGCTAATTCTCTCTCAGTTTGTACTATGACTGGCCACAACCACTACGCCATGTGCGCCCAATTCCATCCCAAGGAGGATCTCGTGGTTTCAGCCTCACTTGACCAATCAGTCCGAGTTTGGGATATTTCGGGACTTCGAAAGAAGCACTCAGCGCCTACTTCTATGAGCTATGAAGATCAAATTGCACGAGCAAATCAAAACCAAACCGACATGTTTGGAAATACAGACGCCGTGGTCAAGTTTGTCTTGGAAGGCCATGATCGTGGCGTCAATTGGGTTGCTTTCCATCCCACTATGCCTCTGATTGTTTCGGCAGGCGACGATCGCCTAGTGAAGCTCTGGCGCATGAGTGAGACCAAGGCCTGGGAAGTAGACACTTGCCGCGGTCATTTCCAGAATGCCTCAGGCTGTCTTTTCCACCCTCACCAAGACTTAATTTTGTCGGCTGGAGAAGATAAAACTATACGGGTTTGGGATCTCAACAAGAGGACTGCTGTACAATCCTTTAAGAGAGAGAATGACCGCTTTTGGGTTATCGCAGCTCACCCCGAGATCAACCTGTTTGCGGCTGGTCATGATAATGGTGTCATGGTTTTCAAGTTGGAACGAGAGCGTCCAGCATCAGCCGTCCACCAAAATACCCTCTTCTACATCACCAAAGAGAAACACGTTAGGTCGTACGATTTCCAGAAGGATGTAGAAAGCCCAACACTGTTGTCTCTCAAGAAGCTCGGAAGCCCCTGGGTTACTCCTCGGACTTTGTCATATAACCCTGCTGAGAGATCTATTCTCGTCACTACTCCTGCCGATGGCGGTTCTTATGAACTTTTAAATCTGCCTAGAGATGGATCTGGCGTCATTGAGCCGACGGAATCCAAACGAGGATTGGGGAACTCTGCCATCTTTGTCGCCAGAAATCGCTTCGCCGTGCTAAACACTGCCAACCAAACAATTGATATTAAGGATTTGTCGAATAACACAGCTCGTTCATTCAAGCCCCCTGCGGGTACGACTGATATTTACTTCGGAGGAACTGGCAATCTCCTCATTATTACACCAACAACTGTTTATCTGTATGATATTCAGCAGAAAAAGAGCACCGCAGAGCTCTCTATCAATGGTGTCAAATATATTGTGTGGTCGAACGATGGCCTTTACGCTGCCTTGCTGAGCAAGCACAATGTGACCATTGTTACAAAGTCTCTTGAGCAAATTAGCACTTTACATGAGACGATACGCATCAAGAGTGCCACCTGGGATGATGCAGGCATTCTTTTATATTCGACCCTGAATCATGTCAAGTACGCTTTGCTTAACGGTGATAATGGCATCGTTCGGACCCTTGATCAGACGGTATACCTTGTCCGCGTCAAAGGCCGAAACGTCTACTGCTTGGACCGAGCGGCGAAGCCTCGAGTTCTACGCATTGACCCAACTGAGTACCGTTTCAAGATGGCATTGGTCAAGCGAAACTATGAGGAAATGCTGCACATTATACGCACTTCCAGCCTTGTTGGACAGTCTATTATCTCATATCTACAGAAGAAAGGCTATCCCGAAATTGCGCTTCAATTTGTTCAGGACCCAACAACTCGATTCGATCTGGCAATTGAATGTGGTAATCTTGATGTTGCTGTGGAAATGGCCAAGGAACTGGATAAACCAAAATTTTGGACCCGATTGGGCACTGAAGCACTTACCCATGGCAACCATCAGATTGTAGAAATGTGCTATCAGAAACTGAAGCAATTTGATAAGCTATCGTTCCTCTACCTGGCGACAGGTGACCACTCGAAGCTTGCACGAATGGCCAAGATTGCGGAACATCGTGGGGATTTCACTTCGCGGTTTCAGAACGCTATCTACCTTGGCGATGTCGAGGACCGCATCCAGATGTTGAAAGAGATTGATCTATGTACGCTACATTGTCCCTCCCCTCCACTGTAATGTAACACTAACTGTGTCATAGATCCACTTGCATATACAACAGCCAAGTCCCATGGGCTGGACGAAGAATGCGAGGCTATTCTCGAGGCTACTGGACTCACTGAAGATCAACTAACCATGCCAACCATAGGCAAGCCATTGGTACCACCAAAGCCAGTGGTGCCGACCTTCAAGCGCAACTGGCCCAACAAGGCTAGCTCGCAGTCTTACTTTGAAAATGCTCTTCTTGGCCAGGTAGAAGGCTTGTCACTTGAGGACGAGTCAGGCGTCGTCAACGGAGCAGATGCTGAGCATGCTACAAAAGAAGACACGACAGATAAGCTCATTGCTGTCGCTGGTGAAGACGACGACGACGCTGCGGGCTGGGATATGGGCGATGACGACGTGCCGGAAATTGATAACGACTTTGTGAACGTCGACAGTGCAGAGGCCGGTGGTGCTGGAAGTTGCGAGGCCGATGTGTGGGCACGAAACTCACCTTTAGCAATTGACCATGTTGCTGGAGGCTCATTTGAATCTGCTATGCAGCTCTTGAACCGACAGGTTGGTGCGGTCGAATTTAGCCCTCTAAAGTCTCGATTCCTAGAGGTGTACCAATCTTCCAAGACTTTCCTTCCGGCGCTGGCTAACCTTCCCACCCTTCTTAATTACGTTCGCCGTACCGTTGATGAGACGGATCTTCGAAAAGTTCTGCCTATCATCCCCCGCGATCTGGAGCACTTGGCCTCCAATGATTTACAAAAGGGCTATGATTCAATGAAGGCAAACAAGCTGGAGGACGGAGTCAAGATATTCCAAGGCATTCTGCACGCAATCCTTGTTAATGCAGTTTCCAGCGAGAGCGAAGTGTCAGAAGCAAAGAAGCTGATTGTTTCAGCGAGGGAGTACAGTATTGCTATGGGCATTGAGCTTGCCAGGAGAAACCTTGGTTCACTCGATGAGATAGCTCAAGACCCCGCCAAGCTCAAGAGGAGTTTGGAGTTATCAGCCTACTTCACCATCCCCAAGATCGAAGTACCTCATAGGCAAATTGCACTGCTGAGCGCCATCAAAGTGGCGATCAAGAGCAAAAATTATAATTCTGCTTTGGGCTTCGCAAACCGCATCATTGCTAATGGAGGTTCTAGCAAAATCGTCGAGAATGTGAGTCATCAAGAATCCGCTGTATTTTAGCTTCCGGTGCCTCTGATCAAAGCTAACGATGTTTCAAATGTAGGCCAAAAAGACTAAAGCCCAATGCGAAAGGAATCCAAATGACAGCATTGAGGTCGAATTCGATCAATTTGCAGAGTTCGAAATTTGCGCCGCTAGTCATACTCCAATCTATAGCGGAGCTCCATACGAAGAGTGTGCATTTGATGGGTCAAAGTATCACTCTAGCTATAAGGGATCAATTTGCAAGGTGTGCGAAGTTTGTGAGATTGGCAAACATGGCAGTGGTTTGAGATTGTTTACATAGACGTTTAATTTTGGACTTAGAATTGTAAAAGGGGGGCTCAATGGGGCGTAACAATATCCCATGTCATGGAATATAACTAAATATCGAAGGCAGTGGCTGGTGTTAGACTTCAGCGATGATCGAGAACGGTAAAATGTCTGTGGTACCTTGTTCACGAGTGACGGAATCTGTCATTCAGCCAGGTCTTTCTATTGTGATTGACCAGTCCGAGTGATTGTTGTGACGCATTGTGAGATGTGTCATTATGATATAACTAAACCCTTCCTAATCTGATGCTCTCTATACAATTGTTTCTAACTCACGAGCATAGCCCAGGGTATTTTCCATGATCATTTGACTCATATCTTTGGCGTTAGCCCCATCTTCACTGCCATCAGCAGCGGCATTAGGGAAATAGATATGCCCCTCCTTGACAGCCCATCCACGGTGTTTGGCAAACTGAATAACGTCTCCTTCTGAATTCAAGAATAATAGGGATTTGGTAGAGCTTATCGGAAGACTGGGGTAGGCTCGCTCGCTACTGCTGGCGATTTCGGAGCGTATTTGGTTTTTGAGAATCTGTCCAATTCCTCAAGTTAGCAAGAACATCCCAAACTAACCAATGCAGGATAATGAAACACGCACCTCTGAGAAAACGCTATACTCATCGCAGGGTACTTCGCTGCTCTTCATTGCCTTCCATACACGATCATAACTGCCCTCCATTAGCCACCTCTCCAGGCGAACCGGATACCCAAGATACCGGTCGCCTTCGACATCGGTCCCGCCACCGTCCCTATTCGCCAGACTTTCCAGCTCTGAGTGAAATTCGGCATAGCGGCCCTGAGTTAGAAGCAGGAGCAAGCTCAAGCCTGTAACTCTGTTGCGTTCGGGGAGATTTGGTGGCAAGGTAGCCGACGGTAGCTCATAAAAGGGCTGCAGCTGCTGGACGTAGCGCGTGAAGGCATCCGCGTTCTTAGCGCGAATAGAGAACAAGGCTCCTTGCTCATATGTCTCACGGGCAAGGACGAGAAGGTTCGAGGGCGTTGATGTATTCGGGGTGAGTGCGTTTAGGCTCAGGAGTATAAGCTTGGCCTTGGAAAGGAGGGTGCTGGCCTCAGGATAGCTCAACTGAGGGGACTGCTTTAGCTGGGCGAGAATCTGGGAGAGGCTTCGGTCGGCCATGGTAGCCACGAGGTCGCAACCGTGAGAGATGAACCGGAGTAGAGATTGGTATTGAGAAATTGGTATGCGGTAGGAAGGGCGGCGATATGTCGACGCTTGATAAGTCTAAGCAGCCGTCAGGGCGGCTTGTGGTAGCTGAGTGTTGATTGTGCCGTTGGTGTCTTCTAGGCTGAATGATGACGAAGAGGTGTTGGATACTGTGGTACCAATCATAAAGAGTATGTGCTAATTCTGACTAAGACTGCAGGTTCTCAATGAATAGTGGTGCTAAAGTGGTGTAGTACGGAGTACTTGTGAACTTAAGGAACATCCCTTGTGTGGTGCAAGTTCAGGTAGAAAATATTGCCTAGGTAGTAGGCGTAAGTGCGTGCGGACACTTACACTACCTAATATCACTGGCATATTTCTCAATATTTTACAGTTGATACAAAAGGGTTGCAACGCGAAAGAACCAAAACTACTGCGGTTGACCAAGTACAGTAGGATGTATTTTCTACTAGGTGCCTAGTAGTATTTCAGGCTTGCTTGCCTGCTAGCTCCAAGTGCCTGGTACGCGTCTAGTCACTTGGTGGTATATTCGCATATTTGCCAAGGACCAATTCTATTCAAACTGTCGCCTAGGATCTAGGGAAAGTCGTCTACATACCGAGGGAATGTTCCTGGTCCAGTGCCAGTTTCCGAGTCTCTTCTTCTTGACTTCTCCAAGTCTGCCGCCCACATCGCTGAGCCTGCTGCCGTAGTTAAAAGGAAGAAGAAAGATAGCACTGGTATGAGTTCAAGAATCATGGCTACGGTTCCAAAGAAAACGTATTCCCACTCGAGCCGCTTGATTTCAGTCGCTTGTGCTGCCTTTGACAATCCACGAAGTTGGAACCAACGATGATGTGACAGTTTCCCTAGACGAGTTCCAGTTATGACGATGAAAGCAAAGGTTCCAACATAAGGGATTAGGTTGAGAGGAAGGAAGAACACAAGTTCTACGACTTGAATAGTGCTCCAAGGATTGAAACATGCCGGACTTGTCGGCTTTCCTAACATTTTGACCTCATTGGGAGCATCTTCAAAGAGGATGCGATGAGGAGAGATCAGATCTTTCAGCGAGAGGTTGATAAGAGTGGCCTGATAATGATCTTAGTCGGTGTATGAATCTTCTCGTTTCTCAGGCTTACGTCAAAAACGTCCACTCGGCATTCATCAACAAAGAAGCCCTCAAACAGGCCCTGAACTATCACCAATCCTTCTCCCAATACGAGGACAACAGCGTTGAGCCAGGCGCCCCAGCCATGGAAGATAGCGAGGAATAAAAATTGCGGAAGGAACGCGAATGAAAACAGAACAAAGTACACGAAGAAGGATATCAAAGATAGGGGCACCAGCCGCCCGAACAAAAGGGGCCAAAATTGTTTATTCCGCGCGAAGTACCAAATGCCACGAAGCGGGTAGCTAGCCGCAATAGCTGCGCGTTTGATGTAGAGGAATGGTCGATTACTACAATGTCTAGAAAGAAGAGTCTCTCCAAACGGAGGCAGGGTGTTATTGGGTGGATTGTGAGAAGACATGGCTTAATCGTCCACAGCACAGGGAAGGGCAAACGAGGACGAAGCCAGACGGGTGAGGCTGGCGCGATGCCTAAATGAAGTCAGCCGAAGCTGTGCATCATAGCATAACCACCGCGCTCAAAGCATGTGCTCATGCGTCAGGCTTCCCGCTAAGAATGCAAGGCTACGTCTTACTAACAACCACACCAGTACCAAATTAATTAGCCCAAAACTGCAACTACCTGAGTGAACTGCTGGCCTTTTTATTAATTTATAAAAGATAAATATATGTGAAGTCATAAATGTACACTTTGAGAACTGCAGAGTACAACGTCGAATTATGTCTGTAGGCAGGCCAATGAAAAATTACCGTGCAATCACTGTACTATGGCATACTCTCAGCTACCTCATCACACTAGTATCTAGTATTTCAATTATGCCTATGGCGCATATCTTCACGAACTTCAAGTCCTCAAATTTTTAAGCATTATAATCATAGCCTAGACTGCAATACTATCTACGTCTTTATACGTAAAGAATCATGGTGCTTTGCGGCTACCTGTACCTCTCATATCATATATCTCATTGCCATGGAGAGCGAGTTGATATCCACACATCTTTCTACAGAGGCCGCATTCTTTGCAAAGCAGCTGCCATGACAGAGGGATGAGAATACGGTATGATATGGGCAAGTGCGGATATGGCGGGAAATACTGATCTAGTGACCTGCCTACGTAGACATTTGGCGAGATCCCGACGCCCTTTCCCTAAGTTTTGTCCAATCTCTAAGCCTAGATGATAAAGTTACGTCAAACTCTCGCTTGTTGACTTCCGTTGCTTTCCTTTTTGATTCAATATGCACTGAATTTGTGGAAAGACCAGTTCTATTGAGGCATGGATCGTCGGCTATGGTGCCATTTCAGGGGAGAGAGATCGAGCCTTCCTCATATACAGTGACGCGATCATATGACCCTTCTCGGTGACATGGACGCTCTTTCCTCTACATCTCAGCAGCGCATTGATCTTCTGCCGTCGAGAAAATATTTCCCCTCCTTTCTCTCCTCCCTTTCTTTTTCCTCATCCTTTTCCTCATCCTCTCATCTCAGCTCTCTCGTTTCAACTGTCGCCTTTCTTTCATCGTTCATAGTTTGTCACTCCCATTCGCATCCATCTCGGTTGCGTCCACCTCTCAGTCATTCATTTACGGATTGTTCGCGTTTGCATCAACTCAGCCAATCTTACTTCGCCCACGATGCGGGTCTTTTCGTCTTTGGCGATCTTGATAGCCGGCACCGCGGTGCAGCACGCAAGTGCCCAAGTTGATTACGGGTATAAGCCTTTTACTCCTCTTCCTTGCTCACCAGTCACTAACATTTGTCTAGAACGCATGATGGTAGCAATGGCGGAATTCCAGACGGCTCTCCAAACGGCAGCGTTAATGGTCCTAACGGTAACACCTATGGGAATCCAAATGGTATTCCAAATGGTGCTACTGCTGGGCTACCTGGAAACCTCCCTGGTGCATCATCCAATGACCTACCTACCTGTGCTCTGCAAGGAATCACAACAGTTTTTGTCACTGTATACCCTACTGGCCATCTTAATCCTTCTGGTATTACCCACCCCAATGATCTTGACCCCAACCAGACGATTCACCAGACTGCTGATCCTGCTGCAACGGTTCTGATTTCTCCCCTGGAGTCTGTTCAGGCAGCGCACACTACTGTCAAACCTTTTACCACTATTACCATTGATGTTTGGGGGAGCAATCCTGACTCATCAGATCAATTCTCATCCGATATCCCATCTGTCCCCCTCTCTACCGACGCTGCATCTGACCCTGTTGAGACATCCGCAAGCATTCCCAATGGAGCTCCTGCACATACACAAGAACCTTGGCCTAGCAATTCGCTTTATCCTAATTCCGGAAGCCATCCCACGCCATTTAGTGATCAGGTATCTATCACCGATGGGTCAGTTCTTGGTTCTCTCACCACTGCTGCTCCTGTGAATTCTGCATATGGCGATACGGGCGGCCTCAGCAGCATTTCCAACCCCCTTGGCCAGCAACCATCAGAGTACTCTTCACCAATTGTTACAGATGGTGGTGTAGAAGGGCACCAACCTGTTCAAATTACAGTGGTAGGCTCGGACGGGAAACCAACAATCATAGAATTCCCTAGTAGCCAACTCGGCAATGGTAATAGCAATGGTGCTGTCCAACCCCTTCCTACAGCCGCTACTCCGTTCCCTGGATTTACCCCTGGTCCATTGCCAGCAGCCCCAGGGACCTCAGCATTGGCCGGTGAGACTACATGCACAACTTATACCATTCTAGGGCCTAATGGTGTTCCCACTGTTGTGCACTCTACTTGGATCAACTTGCCAACAGTCACAGCTGCTCTTCAGTCGTCTTTCCCATCTGGCCTTCCTTCTAATCCTAGTGTTGCCACAGGTTTGCCTGGCGCACCAGCCATTCTGACACACACTACGTTCACTATTCTTGGACCTGATGGGCTTCCAACTGTGGTGGAATCATCTTGGTTACTTCCTGGACCAATTGTCACACAATCAGGTTTCTCCAATCCAACCCCTGTTAGTGGTGGCCTGAATCAAGCCACTGGAACGGAGGCTGGTGTGAGCGCAGGCGGTAGTACAACATGTACAAGTTACACAGTACTTGGGTTGGATGGTCTTCCAACTATCATTGGAACAACTTGGGTCATTTCCAGTCCTACTGCCGGTGCAGTTCCCGCAAACGTTGTCACCGGTGTCCCAAGCCAGGTTGGTGGAGTTTCTGGTTACCCGTCACAGGTCACAACAGATCTCGGCATGAAAGCTGTGACAACATGCACAAGTTACACTGTTTTGGGTCCAGATGGCGCCCCAACGATCGTTGAGTCCACTTTTGTCGTATTTGCAAGCAACACTCTTCCCACTGCTACCAATGGTCTGCCCCTACCACCAGCTCAAGTTTCCAACTTACCACAAGGCGTTTCAAACCTTCCTGACGGGCACAAACCGGTCACAAGTTGTATCACGGTTGGCGTTGTAGGACCAGATGGCTTTACTACACCTGTTGTTCAAACCATCCTCATTCCTGCCAGTGGTTTTAGCAATGCTTTGCCAGTGCAAACCACCATTGGCTATCCTTCGCTTGTGCCGGCCCAAACTGGCCTTCCTCAAGGCGGTCTCTCTGTCACTCCTAACGCTGGGGGTTTCACGACTTGTATTACGGTTACTACGGTAGGAGTAGATGGCATGGCCACACAAGTTGTGCAGACTATTGTGGGCATTCCGACTGGCACAGAACTTGGGAACCCCTTATCACCTCTGCCAACTGGTGTACTGTCTTTTCCTAACTCGCAATTCCCGAGCAATTCTCTTCTCGAACTCCCTAATCTTACTCAGTACGGCACCTTTGGGACTGGCCTGCCTGTCATTTTACCACCATCTGCATTGGTTTCTGGTATTGTCGACGCAACAGGAACAGTGACTGGCACCCGCACATCGACTCTAACTATAACAAATGGCCCTGACGGGCGACCTGCCACACTCGTTCCATACAATGACCAATGGGATAACCAGGCTCCAGTATTGGGATCCAAGCCGCTGTCATAGAACGCCTACGGCTCGCTTCCATCTGATGCTATAGAATGGACATCATCACCCTTGTACGGCCCTGTGCCAACTGCCGTTTCCCCCAGTTCATCCCATCTTGGTACAGCTCTCCAAACCAGTACTTGGACCAATATCATACCGGAGCAAACCACCACGTACACGATCAACTTCCCTCTTACTACCATGGCCACTGTTACTCTTCCCAACCGGCGCGCCATGCGGCGTCATCAGGAGTGAGTAAAAGACGATCTGGTAGTCACTTTCAAGGTCTAACTTTACATAGTTTGGAGTCATCAGAATTCGTGTGGGATAATTCCAGCACTACACTCTCCAGTATGCAATCGGAGAATGCGACTCTAAGCGTAATCCCAACTTTAGTATCTAACAGCCAGAGCGAATTTTCTCCCGCGCTGCCTTCTATGTCAACTCCCGTGCCACCTCAGGTCTCACCCGTGGATCAAGGATCGGATCCCTCTCCCATGTGTTCTACTGGTGGCAAGGTCGGTAACTTTACATTGGATGTGAGTACAGCCTTCTTTTCTCGCCGTTTATTCTTTTGTGTTCCGTCTCTGATTTGCATAGTTTGATGATGCCAAAGCTGGTCCTCTTTTCAACCCTTCTCGTGATATCTGGTTTTCTGAAGGATTCCTCATTGCTCCTCCATCGTCTCAGATGTCCCAATCCTATATCCCGTCATCTGGTGGTCAGCTCGTTGAATTCGTGCCCCCTTCCCTTCCGTCAACGGGACGCTCCAATATTGGAGATACTGCCGAGATTGGTGTTGGCCCAAACGCTCCAAGCCGCTGCTTCAGATTTGACTTCCAAGGTGCGAGTCTTGGCTGCGCGGCAGAGGGCGCCGAAAAGTGGTGTGAATTTGAAATTTCGGCATATCGCTACAACGAAACCTTGGGAAGAGAGGAGTCAATAGCTTGGTCTGAGACAAAGCGTATTCCGGCGTGCTCCAATTTCCCCCATGGAACCTGCCGGCTGACACCGGTGTCGTTCAACGGTTACGTCAATATCACATCGATTCTGGTTAGCCTCCGTGTTGGTACTGAGCTGCGAGTCTGGTGGGGGGATGACTTTAAACTAGGTTGGAACGACAACAGCTGCGAAGCTGCTGTTTGCCGCGCGAACGCCACTCCTCAGCCCGTCAAGCGTGAGACTATTGAGTCAGTTGCTCGGCGAGGCGTCTGGCACTGGACTATGCGTGGACTAAAAAGACTAGATAACGGATACATCTGGGAATCAGTATAAATAGCCATCATTTGATGATTTCGGGTGGTAGTTACGTGCGACGAATTGTTGTGGGAGAATATTTGCTGTTTGATTGTTTGTTGATGGGGGCAATTTGAACCTAGATTTCTTGGCGAGCAGCATAATGTGGTTGGAGCTGCGGTATTAGATGTAATGAGGAATGGCCACGGAATAAGAGCTGGGTCATGTAAATTACATCACTATAATACAATCAATGGACATTTCTGATGAGACAAGTTGTAAACTTCAGAAGCGAGCAGGTTGACGACGTGAAAAGAGGTAAATGTACAAATGATGCTTGAGACAACTATGAAAGTGATACGCCATGTCTTTGGGCTGAAGGAATGCAAAGACACTTTTCCTCCTAATGGATGTACTCTATAGAATCTCTCCAAAAGGGGAGCAATCAGCGGTTCTGTCAAAACATGAACAGCATGTCGTGAGCACACAGGTATTTTGTCTACTGAAGAAAGAGCCTCAACTACCTATACTAAACCAAGAGGTGATTTCCTGCGCCAAACGGACTCCTCTCTATTAAACCAAGCAGAGACGGCTTCGGCATCACTATTCTCGGCGTCGTTGGCGTGCATAGAAGCGCAGGAGGCATCCCAGGGGCCACATTCGACGCTGCATGTCGACAGATCGGAAGGGATGGTGCCAAATTCGAAATAGTCGGCCACGGTGTTCTTGGTGCATTTACTGGGGGCAGACGCTACAGCGCAATGACCCATGCCCTCTTGGATAACGACGCGGGCGCCGGGGTGTTTTGCAGCCATGGCTTGAGCAGCCCGTAGGGGTGTGACAGGGTCAAACCGGTTCGAGAGGAAAAGAATAGGTGCGGCCGGGTGGCCCGATTTCAGGGACGGGTCGGGGTCTGGCGTGGTAAAGGGGCCTTTGAATAACCAGTTGGGACGGATACGCCAGCCTGAGCAAGGCAGGCGGATCGTGGACCATGTGGCGCCGAAGATGCTGGATGTGCTGACCTGGTGATTGACGTACTTGCGCCACCAAGAAACGTCCTTGTGGGAAATGCTGTCGCCATCACTGCAAACAACGGCATTCTGTGCTTCTATAATGTTGGGCCGGGAGACTTCGGTGATGTTGTCTAGGAGGCATGCATCCCTGACGACGGGCATCATGCCCATGCCCAAATCGATCCTGGCCATCTCGCTCAAGTCTCCGGACATGAACCCGTTTAGCCTCCTGGCGAGGATCTTGAAGAACCCAAGGGGTTGATAAAGCACCATGCCAACCATGACACGGACATCCCAGCCAGTGACAATAACGACATCTCCTGAATCTAACAGCACGGGCCGGGGCTTCTGGTCCAGATCTGAGAGGAAGCTGTCGAAGCGGTGGCGTATGTCAGATGCGCCGTGACTGTCTGACTCGCGAGCCAAGGCGCAGGCCTCGGGGCCGGCAGCGGCACAGCCCTCGAGGAAGATGTCAAAGAGCTCATCGGCATCGACTGTGTTTGTAAGCCAGCCCTGGTGGAAGCAGAAAGGAAGAAGCGGTTAGCATATCTGATGAGGAGCTTGTGTGTGTGTGTGTGTGTGTGTAAGAGAGAGAGACTTACCGGGCCTGTTGCATAGTCATCGGCATCGCAAACGCCATCCAGGATAATGCGGCCAACGCGGCCGGGAAACATGGAAGCAAAATAATTACCAAGAATGGTACCATAGGAGAAGCCGATATACTGAAGACGCGGGACATCGCCAGGTTCATCGAGGAGCTTGGCCGACTTCTTCCTGGGAAGAGATCTCTTTCTGAGCTCTACGCGCGTGTCAGGGTCATGGGTATCTGGCGCCCCTTGCCCATGTTCTCTGTGAGTGGCATCCCTTTTGCGCAGCTCATCAACCTTGTCGAGCATCTCGACCATGTCGCGGGCGACGTTGGGCGTGCCGACAAACGACATGGCGTCCCCGGCCCGGCTGCAGCGCTGGCCAAAAGCATCCATCACG
This sequence comes from Trichoderma brevicompactum, assembly GCA_003012085.1. Classification (NCBI taxonomy): domain Eukaryota; kingdom Fungi; phylum Ascomycota; class Sordariomycetes; order Hypocreales; family Hypocreaceae; genus Trichoderma; species Trichoderma brevicompactum. The sequence continues at coordinate 12,159 of PXNZ01000544.1, read as the reverse complement.
GCAAGGCTGTAGGCAATGGTGCTGTCGCCGTTGGTGAGAGACCCGATGCCGCGATTTTCCAGGAGAAAGGCGTCTCTAGATAGAAGGCTATTGTTGAAGCAGTCGGAGGCGGGTAGCGAGTTGCCAACGCCCCGGGGGTCGAAAGAGATGATCTCGTAATGGCGCCGCCCTGGCTTGTCGGCCGTGTAGCGAAGATAGTGGCCCATGTCGAGCATGAACTTGACGCCGGAGCCGCCAGGTCCTCCAGGGTTTGAGAAGATGGCGCCGCCAAAGGTAGGATCGTCGTCCGGGACGACGGCGGGCAGCTTGATCATGGCAATGGTGGCTACTCTCGTGTCTGTCTCGTTGAGCCAATTGAGGGGCAGCTGCAGACGAGCGCACTTGAATTTGATGTAGCAGTCATGATACTCGAGATCATCGCTGGGCGTGATGCTATTCCAGTCGAACGAGCCGTAAGGATGCTGCAAACTTGAAGCACTGGCTTCGGCGAGCGCCAAGGTAGAGCAGCATCCTGCAAACAGAAGTCGAAAGCAACGCTTCATGGCGGATTCTGACTCCTGTCCCCCAAATGATTAGGTATGAAGAGCAAAGGAAAATCGGCGAGGTAGGACAGTGTATACCTGCCAACAGAAGGATCAAGGTCAGCAGCGGCGAGATGCGGCCACTATATATCTGCTCCAGGCTGGTCTCCATCCGTCTAATCGCAGTTGGTAGTACGGCGTTGGCCGCATCCTTGCCACCACGGATCCTTCACTGGAAGGACCTACTTCTCTAGCGATAGGCTCGAGGGGAACACGCAAGCAGACAAAGCAGGGCCAAACACCATCTCTCATGCTATAATCGTGTGCCCTCCTCCAGCGCAGGCAGATAAGGCGATCGTGGGGTTTGGCGGGGGCACGGGCCCGAGCCCGGATCTGGTACCCGCCGATGCAGTGTGCCTTTTTGTAGTGATTTCCGTATCGAGCATCATGTAGCGCTGGGCTGGTCTAGCCGTGACCAACAAAAAACAGCCTGTTAAGGAAATGGGATTTAGAGATGGGGCTGGGCCAAGAAGCTGGGGGGGAGGGGGTCTTTGGGCATTAAAGATGCGGTAAATGCATAGTAGACAAGACGGCCTCATGGTTGTTTGTTCGATTGTTACCAACTTTGGTAATCGATTGCTAATAGCAGGTAGGTGGTTCGATAGATGGTCAAATCGTCCCAGTGAAACTGGTGTGCATACAGCCATAGATAAGCACTGATCTGATTTCACTTCCTGTATCTATGTATTAGACTAGTTCCTGTTCAGTTGATGATGATGACCTTGGAGCCCCCCCCCCTTTGAAGTATGCTTATTTCATTGACAGCAGCCACCTTTGAAAGTTTGGTCAAAAAACGTGGTTCTAGGAATGAGGCGCACGGTACTATCAATTTCGCACACTGTGCATGTCACTGCCTCCGTATTAGAAGGACAAGGGAAAGTGACTGCATGGAAAAATCCTGCTATTCATTATGAAAAGTTTTTCGTAGAATATCTCTAATGGTATCTATGTAGGGGGCTCAACATAATATCCATCCATTGTGCATAATTTGGACATTCAAAATGCAAAACGATGGTAAAGTATATACAAATCACGCTTGAGGATTTATTGTCAGGGAAACAGTTAAAAGACAGACCCCATCAGTCTTTCAACGTGGGTATAGATCACTTTTGCATGAAATTGGGAAAATAAAAAAAAACAAGACATTGTATGAACCCAGCGCCAGGGGTAGGCTTTTAATTATCATCCAACCAATTTGTTTCCTCCCTTCCTCCCTGTCTTCCTCCTTGTTGCTGCCGGCGAAGTCGTTGAGGTCTTTGCTTCAGTTGATTAAGAAAAGAAGCCTAGTTAGCTCGCCAGGCATGAATAAATACGCTCTGTAGATGGAGTGCTTGAAACATGGTATGCTCAAAAGTGTTTCCTGCTCGGCGTATGCGTAGAGTGGTATTTGTGTCGAATCCTGTAAGTTCATGGCTGGCTTTTCCTTTACCTGCAGTGTATATGCAAATGCATGCTCTCCGGCACGTAGACGGAACAATCTCTACATGACAACCTAGAAGACCCAATGTTAGCTCTTTCATACATGCATGGGATTACCGCGAATCTGAGGTTACTCACACAGTCGCCGTCCTGTTTACCCTGTGGAATACCCATATCTTCAAATGTTGCAGGTCCTTGTTTACTTGGTGCTTTGCTGGGCTTGGCCGGGGTAGAAGCTGCGCTTGGTACAGGACTTGGGCTATGCACATCGGGTCGTGGAGGGCCTTGGCCTGGAGGAGCGGTGCCAACCCTGCCGGGGCCTGGTCGGGGCCCGTTTCCGGGACCTTGGGGACCTGGCGGTCCATGCCCAGGAGGAGCCCCCCCAGTGCCAACTCTTCCTGGTCCCGCACCTGGGGGCAGAGAGCCTACCCTCTCGGGGTAATGGCCACCGGGAGGTCCACCGGGACCACCGGGACCACCGTCAGGCCCTGGCCGTGATGAAGTCCGAGGCCCGTATTGTCCAGGTCCGCCACCCATGGGCGGCGGTCCTCCATGAGGGCCACCCATAGGACCTCCGCCCGGGCCATAACCCTGACCTCTTCCATTGCTGCCATATGAGTGGGCACTTCCGGGCCGGCTGTCCCCTGGGTATGGGCGGCCCGGTCCTGGGCCATTTCCTGGCCCGTAGCCTCCAGGGCCGTGAGGATCAGGCGGCCCGCCTCTACCACGACCGCCTCCGGGAGGCGGCTGAGAGGATGGATACAAGTTGCCGGCCGACTGTGAGCCCGGCATCGGCCTTCCACCAGGGCCGGGGCTAGGGCCACCTCCCTGTGGCCTGATGCCGAAGGCACTGCTCGGTCTGTCTGCCGATGGGCCCTGAGAAGGGGGGTAGTTGTTGTTGTTGTTGTTGTAGCGAGGTCGACCATCGTCTTCCGGATATGGGGCACCACCACCTGTGCCAGGGCGGGCATTCAACGGCTGCGTCCGATCATCCACGGGATAAGGCGCGGCTGATTGAGAGCGCATGGGCGGAGCGTTTGAATCAACGCGAATGTTGAAGGCTGGTTGTCGATCGGCGGTGTCGACGAAAGACGCTCTGGACGGGTCGGGAAAGCTGTTGTGCTCCGTCACAATTGTAGGACGCATGCCTGGCGAGGGCAAAGGTGAGACTCGAGAAGAGCCGACCGATGTGACCAGCTTGGGCAGCGGCGCTGGACCGGCCTCGCCCATGGCATCACCGCCCTCGCTGACCGTGGGCATTGGCTGTGCTTGCTTGAATCGTTCGGGACGCTTGCCTCTTTGGGACCCGTGTTGGGATTTGATTCGTGTCAGCGTCGTCGTTTCGTGGTCTTGCTTCGACAGGCTCTTGTCCTGGCTCAGCGACTCCAACCGACCGACGGCATCCTTGTTCCCATGATCGGCCGCAAGCTGGTACCACCGCTGCGCCTCGACGACGTTCTTGTTGACGTGGATACCGATTTCGTGGTAGTAGCCCATGGCAAACTCGCCAGTGGGCAGCTTTGCGGACGCCGCCTCGTGGGCATATTTGAAGGCCAACTCTTCGTTCTTCTTGAAGACGCCCTCGTAGCCAAAGAGGAACCACCGGCTGACTCCAAGAGCAGCTTCTGGAATCCCCTGCTTGGCGGCCAATCCGTAGTAATGCAGAGAGTAGGAAGGGTTGAAGTCGCATCCCAACTGGCATAGCTCGTATGCCTGGCCCATTTTGAGCTGAGCCTTGGCAAAGCCGAGATACGCCGCCTTTTCGACATACATCTTGGACGTCTCAACAGAGTAAGGCAACAACCCTTCGGGTATGGTAATGTCGGGCAGGTCTCGCCCAATAAGCATGCCGTACACGTACGCACCTTGGGGTGCATCCTCGTCCGCGCTGTCAGCGGCGGCTCGGATGCGCTCCAATCCTCCGTGGTAATCCTTGGTCTCACCGTGTTGGCCCAGGAGGCTCATCATTCCCATACGGTACAAGGCGGCCGAATCCTTCAGGCTTAGACCCTTGTAGTAATACTCCTTTGCCTTGGACATGTCGTTGGACTGCTCAAACAGCATGCCCATCCTGTACACCGACCGCGTGTTACCAAGGTCGCTCGCCTTCTTATACCCCGTGTAGGCCTCACGCTTGTCGACGCGTTCGCCAAATTTGCCAAACTCGAGCCATTTGGCGCGTAGGTAGAGGGCGTCTGGGTGTTCCTGTTCGGCCAGGTATCTGATGATGTTGATCGCATCGTTGCGCAGCTCGTGCTCCTTGCGTGGGGTTGGGGGGCGATTGCCGCCTTCGGCAGCTTCCCTGGCGGCGGCATCCATGGAAATCTCAGCCCAGTTGAGCACATCGCGGGCCCAGGTGATTTGCATGTTGACATTTTGAGAGTGCAAAACATGGTTTCGCGCCTTCCACAGGATCTTCTCCTTCTCCTCGTCTGCCGGCGGCACGTTGTCGCCGACAACCTTGGGGAAAGGCGAGAATGACGGGGCGTCGTCGTCCATGGTATCGGGTAGCCGTGTCCCACCGCCGTGGATCTGTCCGTAGGCTCTGGAGTCGGGTTCAGCAGCTGTCGGAGCCGTGGTGTAGGATTTGTCGGGCGTTTGGCCGGTGTAGGTCGACAGCGAGGGCTCTCGGCTTCTATTGTAGAAGCCTGAGTCGTGGCTCCTTGGTTCAATTTCACGGGCCTCGAGCTCCATGCGCTGCAGGTCCTCCTGCATGTTCTGCGGCACCTGAGGGGTCACCCTAATCGAAAGGATCAAGAAGAGAACGTCAGCAGCAGCCCCACCTCGAATGGCTTAACGGCTCCATTCAGCCTCTGACAAGGTCCAGCCTCATCAGCCAGGCGAAATGGAAGATAGGAGGCACAGGAAAAAAAAGGGCAAGGAGGCTTAGAGACAGGGATGTATAATAATAAAAAAGTCTGGAAGCACGGTGGATATCATACCGTTGAGGGGATGGTGCCACGACCTCTGGCATAAAATAATCATCGTCACTGCCAGGGACGAAGGTGGCGCCGAGTTGGGGGGCCATGGCTTCTGGGATTGGGACACAGGAGCCTCCCGATAACTGCGCTGCTTCTCGAGATGTCAGTGGGTATTGCCCAAAGGCTCTGAGTGCGAATCGCGGAAATGGGCCACAAACCCTGGTGCAGATTCGGGTATAATAGCAACGAGCGTTGGATGCGTGCCGCAGCTCCGTATCTTGGACGGAGTATAAGATCGGTATGCGCGCGGGAAGCCTGGAATTATGTACGGTGCACGCACGTCCTGAGGCGGTGCACAGACTAAACCGGGCCAGGCGAAGGCCGATTTTTTTTTTTTTTTTCGTCTTCCTCTTCTCGTTTCCCTTTTCGAGGGGAGCGGCGGCTGGGGACTGTCGCAGAAGAGCTTTTCGGCCGCTGGTGCACCACAGCTGAGTGGCCAGAGCAAACGATCTGCTGGCACAAGGAGTTAAAAGGTAAGAGAGCTATCAACGGGCAGAGGGACCTGCGACGTTGATATTGAGGCTGAGGTTGGTGAAGCACGGGTTCTGTCTGGAACAATGAGCTATAATTAACTCGCTGGCTAATACAGTGTGGCGATGCGCCCTGAAAGGTCGGATGGCATGCGCTCTTCAGGCGTCTGCTGACACGGCACGGGGGACGAGGTAGTGAGAGACTGCGGCGGCTGGCGGGCTTAGACGGTGGGCGTCGTGGCCGGTAGTGGCTGTTTGCTTAGGGGCCATGGATCAGTGTATTAGTGTTGTCTGGGCAGAGTCGAGAGCAGAGCAGTGTTGTCGAAGTAATCTGTTGCATCATGTGAGCGCCATGTAAGGAGGTAGTTACAGGCAGTTGCCTTTTATATATCAAGGCAATGAACGCCTGGTTCAGTTGGTGCTAGCAGTAGTAGATCTGTCTCACTGCATCAAGCGCTCCATTTAAAGCAGCGCTCGGTTTGTATAGCATCTCGCTGATCAGCACCGAGAATGGAGCACAGCACACTACATCAGGTAGGTACTAGATGCGCCGCCTCTGTCTCCTGAAAGAGACAGGGTTTGTTGCCTCCATCGACCCTTAAACCGAGGCCTGTCTAATAATACCATGCCGCTGAGGGCAAATGGGATAGACCAGCCAAGGAATGCGCCACAGTCTCTGCCCCTGGCCGACATTTGCGGCATCACGAATACTACCTCACACACTGGAAGAGCATTCCCTTATTATACTACTACCTGGGTGCGCTGTAGACTCCACTGAGCCGAGGCAAGTTCAAATGTTGAATATCCAACATCTAGTGCTTCGCACGTATTATTATATGCATGCCTTATAGCAGCATATTGCGTGGAAATAACTATAACCATAAGCACACCTGCCGCCTAATCTTTGTTCAAGATTTCCACTCTTTGGTTTTTTTGTCGATAACAAGGCTATTGTTCTGGGTGTGTCAATTAAGCGCACTCTTAGTGTGGCTGTCCTATCAAATAATATGGAACACCGTAGCTGTAAGGGCAGCGCCACTTTTTCTGCCCAGGCTAAGAACTGCTCCCCTCCAATCTTTAGAGACGAGGCACACTCCATACGATATCGCGACAACGCTTTGCCCCCCTCAAGCGTTTTGGAGCAACATGTCGACACTGCCAGATCCTCAGGCCCTTGAAGAGCCCTCCTACATTGACTATGAGACGTTCTTGTCCCCCGACTTCGCGCCCGCCTCGTTCGCAAATTCTCTCATCCTCGCCACTAACAACCCCGACGACTCCCCGCTAGATCTCTCTACACCCTTGTCGAGGGTGCTTTTTGACGCCCAAGAGATTGACTCCCACATTGACCTCCTCACAACCCGTTCCGCCGTACCCTTGCTCCAGTACACCCAATCGCAGACGGAAGCAAGCAAAGCTATTGTTGCCCAGCTTGATGCTCAGATTGCAAGCCTAAACGACAGCTACAAGCAGCTAGAGAAAGAGGTTATCGATAAGCATGCCGAGGCCGAGGAGATACGCCAGGTCGCATTGCGACTGTGGGAGACGCTGAGATTAGGGAGGGCAATGGGAAGATGCCTGCAGCTTGGGCGGCAACTCGAAGTACAGTTCTCCGAATTGGGCGGCCCAAGCACCGGAAAAAGCGACCACGGGGCGCTCGTTCGATGTTCCTATACGATCCTTTCGTTGCGCGAAGTGCTGGACAGCAAGGCGCCGGGAGAGGAAGGTCATGGGCTCGACAAGTTGAATGCAATCAAGAGTCTGCAAGACACCGTTATCATACCGACAGAGCGACGAATTACCGAGGCGTCTGAGCGCCTCATCCGTGAATTCGCCATCCCAAGCAACATCACCTTTGCCCAAAGCGAGGAGGCACGATCGCGACTGACATCTGCCGTGTCTACCCTATATCTGCTGTCTCCCACTATGGGAATCCAGCCCGAGAAGTGGTCTCCGAGACTGCTTTTGCAAGCTCTCGATGCCTATGTTCGTTCTGCTCTACAAGCAAGCACTGCAGCGCTCTCGCGATCCCTGGGGCAGCTTCCCACTCTGGACAAGTCTCTCGCTGAAGTCGTCTCCCATTGCCAGAATATTGCCTCGCTTGAGTTGATCCTGGAGGCTACTGAGACCCCGACCCATCCCTTGGTTCTAGCTTCCGTGAAGAAGAAGCAACACAGTCTCATTCAGTTGCTGCTATCTCGATTTGAAACAAGTTCTCTAATTTCTTACTTTTGGCGCACCATGGCAAGCAACATTTCCGCTCGTGTTCAGGAGATAGCTAGCCGAGGAGGCATTGTTGCTAGAACACTTCGCACGAATAAGAATGTTGTTGGAGATGCTATTCGACAGGCGGTAGTCAAAGGGAGCCAAACTCCGAATGTGTTTTCTAGCAGCAAAAAGAAGCCCAGTGTCGAGGCGAACTGGGACCGAGAAATAGCTGTCATGATGGGTAGTGTATTGAACAACATAGGGCGATGATTTTTTTTCTCCTTCCTTGGAATGCTGCGACGAATCATTCTCGGGAAATTACCTGAAGCGAACTGTTCATTTGGCGTGTTTTGTGTGCTTCACTGCCGCATTAGGACGCATCATAGCTTCCACGGTTTCATTTATGAGAGCAAGGGATATCATGCATATAGATTTGGATAATGACTACGTGTTTCTACCATGCGGGTAGAACATGCAAAATTGGGAATTAGAGCAGCGGTGGCATGAAACATAGAAGCCCCAAATAACCTTGAAGCATTCATATACACTTTCATTGTACGTGCAGTGTTCCGCAAGTAAACTGCTTTGGCTCCTTTAGCCAATGTTCTCCTGTCTATGGGAACATTAGCGCAGATGAAGCCATTAGCCTACAGAGTAAGCTCTGAAGTATTGAAGAGATGACAGCCTGTGAAAGCCGAATCTCAAAAGCAATAACTTTGACCGTCTGTCTGGACAGGGGTGTATTCTTCCCCTCCTTACCATCTCCATTCCATTAAAGCTTATAGTTTGAACAAATTTAATAATAATAAACATACACTTGGGCTCTTCAAACCCCAAAACAGGCGATCTGTGAAATAATGTCTTTTATTCTCGTGTGCTCATCAATATTCGTCTGGTGGCCCAGAGTAACTACCCTCTGGCACTGGTACTCTAGCAGACCTTGTGTAAATATGTCTCGCCCCCTCCAGGCTCAAATTCTCCAAACACCCTCCTTTGACCGTTAATGTCGGCCGTGAGGTTCCGTCAGGCAGCACACTTCGGTGAATCAGCCGAACACCACAGGTCTTGCAGAAATAACACTCCAGCGTGCATCCCGAGTCGGTCTTCCGTGTCCACATGCCGATATTGGGCTGCAGATGCTCCGGGAAAGGAAGCATGCCCTCAACGGGAAAGACAGCCGAGACGCCAAACGCCGAGGAAGATTGTCTTTGGCACTCAAGACAATGGCATACATCAACCGAGAGAGGCTTGGGGAGCACTGCCCGGAAAGACACGGCGCCGCATTGGCACTGGACCATCGGGTTGGTATCCGGTTCCATCTCCGAAAATAAAGCGGGACCAGTGAGCTACCAGCTTAACCGGAGCTGCGCGAATATGTAAGTCAGACTAGATGGGCAGGAAGGCATATGTAGGTAGGCGATTGAGGGAGATATTCGATTGGAGGCGAGTCGTGAAAGTTATCAGAGATCTGGGCTAGAAATGTAGCTATGCCTTTAAACATTGGCGCTAAGAAGCACTTTAAATCCCGCCGGGACAAATAACGGCGAGGCTGCCCACACAGGGCGAAGTGTCCAATGCATGCTGGATGCAGCGCCCGAAACTGAGGCTGCCTCTTTCTTCTCATACGTAAATTTTGACTCTCAATACTCAAAATCCTTGCTGCTCGGTGAGCACGTATTACAGAGCATGGATCATGACGTCGTATTTTTCTGGAACAATGGCGTGAATATCGTTATAACGAAGGCTGACACTAGCACCACTTTGTTGTTGTTAGACTTCGCCGGTGTGCGCGGCTTTTCAGCGACTGGCTGCGGCACCGCCGGCAACCATCCCACGGCCCTTGTAGTCAAACCCGCCACGCCCCAATTGCTTTTCTCTAATCGCATCTTCTTTTTTTTAACCTTCAATGCTCTAACCCAGCCCCCCCTTTTTTTAACCCTTTATGCTCTTTTGTTGAGTCCTATCAGAAAGCGACGAGAGTCGCCGACCTGAGACGATCTTCGAGATCAATCGCCGACCATTAATGAATGTGCTGAGTGACGACTCCTTCATCAGAAGAGGATAACGCCAGAAAACTCGGCGGCGTGTGGCCTTGCGACCAAAAAGCATGGTCCGCTACGAGATCTTCGACGCCCGGGACCTGCTGTCCTTCCCGGGCGGCGACAACAGCACAGACACCGTCTTTGGCGGCGTCCACTTCAATCTCACTACCCTCAAGCATTGGAACTACACATACTACAGCAACGGTACACTGTCTAACGATTCCAACTGCTACTTGACATACGAGCCGTACCAGCCTGTCCTCCTTTACACCAATGGCAGCTTCATCAACGCCACCAAATGCTACAGTGCCGTTGACCCAATCGGCGTTCGGGGCTTCGTAGGAATTGGCTTTGCGGCCGTGTATGCCATTTCTCTCATGCTTACACTCACTGCCCTGGCCAAGCACGGCAAGCTCTATCTACCCAGTGAGAAGCGCTTCTATCCAATTGGTCGGCGATGGCAGTGGTATTGGGCCTGCTTTGTCTGCACGGGTGCCCTGATCAGTCTGTTCACCAACATTGATGTCGACCGGTACCACGTTCAGGAGCTTCCAATCATTGTCACCTCCTTCTTCTGGTTCCTCATCTGCCAGGGGACCATAGCACTAGTGTGGGAGTCAGTGAGACACTGGGGGAGCTGGCAGGAGAGGCAATTCATCGACCCCAATCCCTTTGTTTATCGCACCGATGACCGGCGCTCCAAGGTGGAATTTTATCTGCCTCTGTGGTTCTACTTCTGGACCTGGATGGTGAGTTCCTTCTCAGATATGGTCCAGCGCTTCGAAGAATATTGACTTATCATGCTGTAGAATTTCTTCCTTGTTATACCTCGAAGCTGGACATTCGTGGAAATGCAACGCTCGCCGGAGCAGACTCTGGCCGAAGCGATCCCCACGGCTACAGGAGCGCGATTTAAAGCTGGCGCCTTCTGTCTTGTAATTTCTTGGCTCTCAATTGTCTTTTCGCTCCGTCACTCGATTTTTCACTACAAGCCCCGTAATCGTGGAGTATTCAACCGTACGCTGGGCCTCGTTCGGGCCATCCCACTGCGCTTCGTCTTGACCATTCCTCTTTCAGGGGCTCTTGTTGCTTACCAAGTGCTTATCTCCTTTAACTGGACGTTTTCTGTTATGCGCCACGGTGGGATCGTGCCTGTGATCTTCGCCTGGGGTTACGGCCCATCTTTGTTGATCATCTTTGTGCAAGTCGCATATGGATTGGCCAGCCCCAACGAGGATAAGGCCCTCATCGCACAAAGACGACAACGGGGCGAGGTTCTTGATCGGGAGTTGGGCATCGTCAAGAAGCCAGCATGGTGGAAACGCGTCAGAGGTGAACACCTGTACAGCCTGCGCGATAAGATCGCACAGAATGTCAATGAGGTTGGGGGCAAGCGCGGACTCCGAGCCAGATTCGAGGATGACGAAAGGGAGACGCCTCTTGGAGGCAGCCTTGCTGCCAGTACCAGAAATGGCGGCATCGAGATGAACAGCTTGTCTCAAAACAAGAACAATCCCCGGGTGGATAGGGCTGGTGTTGGCAATATCAACGCGGGCCGCTACGCCGGAAAGTCTGACCGCCGACATAATGAACGAATCGTTGAATCGTTTGCCGGCGTGCTGTTCCCCAACAATGCGGATGCCGAGAGAGCTCGAAGGATTGCCGAGATATCGGAGGACGGGCCTCCACCCTATCGTGATGAAGACCGTGGCCGCTCTGCCCGGCAAGGCGGGTCACCTAATGCGCAGAGGAACGATAGCACAGATACCACAAACTCCACTACCGCGCCGCCGCAGCAAGTGAGGAGTATGCTGGATGTTTAATGACCGCATATGGACGACCAAATTGCATGGGTAATTATTAATGAGAATCTTAAAAAGATGACTAGAGTAATGTATTGCGGCGGACAAGCAGCTTGATGATGTGGACATGGAAAAATCCAAAACGGACTACAGGTTTGCTCGGATGGGGTGATTAAAGAATTATGTTTGTACGAAGCCGTAAATTAGATGTTATGAAATGAAACCTGAATTCAATGACTTGAGGGCCATTTTATTGTTGTGATGAATCGGGCCAAGGTGACAGGTGACAAGTATATGTGTACCTGTTGAAAGGGATCAGAAATGTGGCTGGTAACGCCACAACGCCACAGAGCTCCGTGCTGACAGATTGAGTGCTCGAGGGCGCAGCCCTCTGGCGCACCAACTGCGTGCGTGTATAAATAGATTACGTACACATTATTTCTTTTGTTCAAATTAAGGCACTTTATGCAACCTTCATATGCTCTAAATTTAGGTGACGCGCTTTGTAACAGTTATGAGCCCGGGTGGTAGAGCAGACACCAGTAACTTCCACTGCGCGCAAACCAACAACCAATAACCGAAAATGGATGTATTCAAAGATTCCAAAGTTAGCCCGATCCCGGCCGTAAAGCTCAATACGCCCGGCGATTGGGTAG